>OY987266.1:22600793-22751493 GCA_963920665.1 Straminergon stramineum
AACTACCACCACTTTTATAACACAACACTAAGTACCAATTAGGCATGAAATTCTAATCATATTAATTCCAAATTGGTGAACAAATCATCGTTCACAATTTTATCATCATTTGTACTTCATCCAACTAGCTTCTCACTCACTTCATCACAACATCTCCAACTTAGATACCCCATCCCCATCAACCAACTAGCATTATGACACTTACACATATACTTTTGTTGCTCTTCATCCAATTAGTTTGTAACTCACAAACTTCGTCACCACATCATACACATAGACGTTCCAACTTGCACACAAACATTCCCAATCACACTAATTCTTCTCCAATTTAACACACACTCAAAAACAAAAACAAAAACACAACCTACTTGGTTGGGACATACATTGAATGCTTTTCAATAGTGGATGAAAAAGAAATCCAACTTGACAACCTAATAGGAAGTCCACCCCTTGGTGGTTATTCAAATTGGGAGAGACAACCTAACTGACTTGTTAACTACCAAATTGGAATTGCCATCCTACTTGGCAACTAGATTCCAACTCAACACCCCCAATATCAATTCCAACTTGAAAAAAAAATAGACTTTCAAAAGAGTCAAATAACATCACAAAACTACCCACTGGAACACAAATTATGCTACCAACCTACAAACTAAACTAAAAATACACAAAAAAAACATACAAAAAATCAAAGTTAAAAATCAAAATAGGATATCTATAGAGATGTTCAAAACAAGGAGACAAAATTTGTTTCATGTCATCTTTTTTTAAGAATTAAAATGTCAAAAGAATCACAATTCTACTTGTTAGGACAAAGCTTTCTTTTCCTTAAAATATGCACAAGCACAAAGAAGCCACCTCCAAATTTTAAATTGTGCTCTGCAATTGCCATTTCAGTAGTGCAATGACACTACAATGATTTGCAAAGAAAAAATCAAAATCAAATTACGCTATCAATTTACCAAATTGTTTGAAAATTATTGAAACTTTAATTGGTTCATCCTTTGAGTATACAAATCACTTCAATTAACTTTTTGGTGTCAACGGTACTATAGCAAGCTAGTATCTATATTTTTCATCTATTATTTGAAATACACATATTCTTGTTTGTTTGTGAAATATTTTAATCATTAACTTTATAGAACAACACATATTCTAGAGATTAGATGTGTAGATTCTACTACAAATTTTTTGTGATCAAATGTACAAGCAAGATTAGATGTGTATTGATAAAATAAGGAATAGGTGCAAGGGGCACTGTTCAAATGTAATTGTAAACAAGTTTTTCAATGTAAATTTCTTTAATCCATTTACAAGAGGTTTAAGGTCAATATGTCAAGATCAAGGTAAAAGAACACAAAGATATCAAAGGACATATAATATTGTTATGGACATGTTTTTTTTAAGCAAAATGATTTTCTTGTGAACACATCACACTAAAAGTTTTCAATGTAGTTAAATATTGACTTATTCAACACAACTTTCTTGTGAGAATATTTTTTGTGACAAAATTCAATAGTATTCCTTCTTTTTATCTTTTCCATTCTTTGGAATTGACAAGAACTAGTTTATTTTCCATGACCATGTTAATTTGATAGTATTAGCTAAAAACATCTTCATAACTACATACATACACAAGATATGATTAATGTACATTCATGCATTTTGAAAGTTTTGTAGATTCAAATCATTATATGATTACTGTTATTACTAGTACAAAAATACCATTTTTGAAGACATTTTCTAAGAATTTTGTTTTGACATTTTTCACATTAGATTTTAGTAGAGATTTGTTAAAATTCATTAAAATGTAGTACTAGGGACAAATTTTAGCTAAGTTTTAATAATAATATATTGAAAGAGTCATGTTCAATTTTTCATTTGGGAAGGGGCTGATTTCTCTTATAAATAGTTAAATTTTGTTAACCTTTTCACGAGTTTTAGCACATTTGGAAAAATTATTAAAAAAAATTATCAAAATAAAACCTGTTATATTGATAAACACAAGGGGAGGCATACTAATGATATGGGGTACAAACTTTGGTTACATTTGGATTTTATACCATCCACTTCTAAGAGGAGGTGCTACTAATATAATTTGGGCAGATTTTCCAACCTCCTAGTGACTAACAAGCCAATATAAGTGAATCTTCGCATTAATGTTTAATATTGTTTTTATTAGATGGAGAGGTTCATTACTTAAAGTGAATTTTTTTGGTGCTCATAGAAATAATCTATGAAAATAGACCATATTTCAAATGGCATTGTCCTTTTTGATAAGAAATCTACATTTGGATTCATCTTAGATTGATTCCCAACGATATTCGAAAACTCAACTTGATTAGACTAGTTAATCAAATATTATAGTGTTCAAAGTTGTAGAATTCATTAGACTAAATAAATTATATAGGCTGATTTGTGCTTTATTTGTATTTCTCAAAACTAATTCACCATTAAACAATTTGTATGGACCATGATTACAAAAAATCCACTCAAAATTCAAATTCTTTGTTTTTAATTAGTCTTTGCAAACAATGAGGTTGTAAACGATAATACACAATTTGGAGTTGACAACATAGATCCAACCATTAGTTCATAGAGTAAATTAGGGCTGATTTTTTCTTGATATTAATCCACCTAACTTTCTACAATACTTCCTTAGAAGGATACTCTCCCATTGGTTGCAAATATGTAGGGCATTGCAAAACTTTCCATTTTCATTATTTATTATCATTTTGCATGCCATTGAGCTTAAAATGACTAAAATTTGGTATCATTGGGAAAAGAATGAATTTTCCTACAATTTAGGAATAAGAATATGTACAATCAAATGATAACTCCATCCATAAATTGCAATTGTCACCACTTTCTAGTTAATCTATCCATTAGGAGTTAAAGTTACTAGTCAATAACGTTTCATAGTCCAAGCCCACTTATTTTTCCTATTGGTAAGGGCAAATAAATTGTATTATTTGAAAACTTAATATCACCACAAATTTCTTGAAAAGGGGCTTTGAAAAATAAAACAAAATTCAACATGTATTGATTTAGAATAGTTTGGCTTTTGTACTTTAGCCTATTAGTATTGCAATCATGCAACTAAATAGAATAAATTGGTAAAATTAATCTAAAATTAATATATACAAAAGAAATGGTGCAAGGATGTTGGAAGGCTACCTTTATGCAAAAATATTAGAGCATTGCTATCCCTCCTCTTCATCATGGCTTTGGCTAGGCTTCAAATAGTAGTAATGATCCTCTACATTATATGTCCTACTCATGACCACTTCATGTGAGCAATGGAGGCTATCATTGATCTTTCCTTGTGATTTTAGAATCTTAAATTTTCAAATTTAGGAGAATTCAAATGAATTAAAGATTGTAGAAAATTTGGTGAATTATGCTTGTCCATGTATCCTCCCTACCTTAAGCCTACATTTCATGTGTGGGGGGGATTTTTTTTAGTGGTATACAATAAGATTTGGAGTACTAATATACAATAGTAGGATTCATTGCCAAAAATCCATAGAGGTAAGAATCTAATACCGATACAGACCTTTGTCACCCAACTTGGGCACTGGGATGTGATGCTTCCAAACCTCCTCTTTACTAGTGTTGTTGACTTGTCGTGGGTGTAGGATTGGGAATGGTAGAGGCAAGCTAAAAGCCAAAGGCAAGAAACAATGGCAATGCTCTTATGAAATCATTCATTGTGACAACTAAAGCAATTGGAGAAGGCATGGAACTTGGGATAGAGAGTTGGGCCTTGGCCTTCCCACTAAGAAGCTCCAAGTCCCACATATAATATTTTTTTATTGACCTTCTACAATTCAAGGAAGTTGAAATTTGGCCTTGAATTTGAAGACTTCAATTGGAACTTGGACTCATAGAGTTGGGGCTTGGAACTTAGTGTGAAGTGCCCCCATTATTTTTGACTACTCATAAATTATTTTTTCATAGTATTTGATAATGAACAATCTATACAACTTTTGCATTAGCTTTGGACTAAAGGAGGTGAAACTTTGCATTGATAGAAGCTTTGTATAAAAAAAATTAAAATGGACTCATGCAAAACAAAACCAATGCTATAAGAAATAAGCATCTAATATAGTCACAACAAGTTGGTTTCTAAATTTGAAACAAATAAATTTCCTTTCAAATTGAATAAGTTGAATAAATATTTGAATTAATATTGTTGCACTTTCTTATTAGAGTTTATCAAAATTGTTTGATTCTATGGTTTTTGATTTTTTGGCACAATATTTGGAATAGATATAGTTCCCAATATTTTGCATACAAATGCATGTTGAAAGTAAAATACTTAAACCCATAGTATTCCCGAGGAAGGGTCAAAATTCCTAGCCAAATGATTAAAGTTTAAGAATGTAGTTCAGAAAATGCTAAAAATATAATTATTGATTTTTTCCTATATCTATTTTTTATTTTTCAAAAAATAGATTGCTAAAACTTTTGACATCTATTTTTAGGAGCATTTTTCAACCCTAGCTACAAGGTATGGTCATATAACCACATTATTTTAATTTGAAGTTTAATTGGGGCTTGTGAAAATACTCGGCATCACCCTTTGGAGAAGCTCATGTTAGTGAGAATAATTCAAAATGGAGGTCATTTTGTACTTTGTGCAACATAAGAGGATTGAAATTTTTTTTATGAGTTTTGTAACATTTTAGTAGTTATTATTTTTTTGACAGAACTTGGAATCTAAAGTGGTTAAGAAAATTAGAACAATTTGTCAAAGAATCACAAGAATAATTATACTTGTCATCTTCTTGAATTTAATCCCTTTGAAATGGTAGAAATCACATAGGTTGGGTGAAAATTTTAGTTAACATTAAAATTGAAAAAAGAAACTATAGTCCTTAAACCATAGGAAATATTCAAATTCTCAAAATTCCACAATAAAAGGAGTTTATTCTGAATTTCAATGAAAGTAAGGCTAAGTTGATTCATTATATAGCTTATTTTGAAAATATTGTTTTTTACTTTCAAGACAAAATTTGAAAAAACAAGGGACAACAACAATAGAAACGGTTACTTAAGTTACTAAAAGATAATATCAACTTCACTAGTATTACATTGATATTCTTTCATTGATTCTTAAAGAATCAAGACAATGCATTCAATTCTAAACTCATTCTATATTTTCACAAAGATATTTTTTCATTGATTCTTAAAGAATAAAGACAATATATTAAATTCTAAACTCATTCCATATTTTCATAATGACACTTCATTATTATGTAACAAGAATATGCAACCTGATGTAATATTCAAAAATTTGACAAATGTGAAAAGGGTTTAACCACCTTTTCTTTCTTTCGTAAAGGAACAATGTGCATTAATAAAATCAAGGGGAAAAGAAAAGACAACCAATCTGGCTCTACAATCCGAAGCAAGCTTACAATCCACCCTGGATATTTGTTACCCCGATAAGTGTTAAAATTGCATATTTGTTAAGGAAAATTGCGCTCCTCTAAAAAATTCCAAAAAATACACTAGAAAGTGTTAAGTGTTAAGAAAATTTATAAAAATTATGCTTCCCTCTTCAATGAATTCACCTTGATAAGTGTTAATTTGGATTAAAGTGAGGCTATGAAAATTTATAACTTGGATGAAATTGAATTATGTCGATGATGTAATATATAGATTATGTTGTAGTTGGTATTAATAGTACCATAAATATCTTTTAGTATCTTCACACATCATACACTACACATTCTAAAGCATGCAAACAATGTTTGCCATAAATTTCACCACCTTTGGGATTTAAATTTAAGCTTCCTTGCATCAATCTTTTTATATTCTAGTATTGTGCCATTTGAGGATTTAGTAATGTTCCAATGTTGTGATAGATTTATGATTTGATGATTTAACCCCTAAAGGACCAAGGGGCATTTTAGACACAAATTGTGAAAAAGTGCCACATTTTAGGGCAGTGAAAAAAAAATGAAAAAAGAAAGTTTTTTTTTCAAAATTCAACCATACAAATTTGTACTAGACTACTATTGGAATGTGTGGAAATTTTTTTAGAAACTTTGAACGTACGGATTGAAAGATTATAACGTTTGAAGTTAGGAGAAAAAGTTTTTTTTCTACCTTGCTCGACAAGGCCAACAACCTTTAACTCCTCCTAGAGTGAGATTTTTACACTACACATGGTTATTTTTTTTGACATTTGTATCTTACATCATGTAAGTTATATACCTGCTAAATTTCAGAAGTAGAGGAGGTGTTTTGCACATGCTGTCTGAAGTTGCCCGAGCTGCCCAAAAAATTTAGGGCAACATAACTTTTGATCTGGGCACCTGATTAGAAAAAAAAATTCATTCCCACTCAAGAGATACATGTTCACACCTTGTGTCAAAATTTGAAGAACATCCATTACAAAATGACTTCATACAAACCTACCTGAGATTACTTGCGTATGTTCAACGATCATTCGCTCCTTTAGGGGTTAAAGAGGCTAGAGGTTAGGGTCTACAATGGGGAAGGGCCTTGAATTTATTTTGGGACAAAAGAAAGAGGTCCTTTAGTATCTTTAAAGGTGTGTTCAAGAATCTCATCAAATTACTTTAGATTCGTTCTTCCATTTTGCTTGGATGTATCATGACATTCATATTTTACGTATTTTCATCTTTTATTTATATGTGTTATTGTTATTAATTCCAAAGTCACGTAAAGGCCATTCATGTAAATGTTACATATTATCTATGTTACACCCTATAAGTGTTAAAGTGTTAACACCACATAAGTGTTATAAGTTTCCTTGCTCCTAAGTAGGGCTTTTATTGGGGGTCTTTTTGGTGCTGGATTACACCATACAAAAATAATTTGGCTCAAAAATGACTAAAAACTATGAAGTTTTTTACCACAAAACTTCGAATTAGAACAAAAAATTAAATGAAATCGCTAGATTGTGGATGAAAAGATATTTACAGACATGTGATATGTGCTATTGTGATATTTTCTAACCAATATGTGGATGAATGTTGAAATTTGGAGCACCACTATAACACTTTATAACGCCACTCTGGCACTTCATAAAAAATGGAAAAAAAAACCCTGCTCCCAAGTGTTAACAGATATCGAGGGTGCACTGTATGTACTTCTTTACTATCACTTTTCCACGCAACACCATTAATCATCGCAATATGCCAGAACTCTATATAATCACGTGCATTTTCAGGTGCCTACCTAGCTTGTGACATTAAAGAGGTCTCCAAGTCTGAGAATTGAACTGACAATCCGCATCGTGGGCCTTCAAAAATTAACCATATAGCTTTGAATGGCCTCGTAAACTGCACCTATCCCCGACCACTGGACGAACTCTCTGAAACGAGCAAGACTCGCACTCCGACCGCTGGACGGGAACGCTTCCCCAACTCCCTATATACTATATGCCGCCTCCTGCCCAGGTGGGTTCTTGCAAGCGACAGTTTCTCCCGCACATTCTTCACACAGATTCTCCAGTTGTTCGTTTCCAGTTTAGCTTTTCAAAATCTTCGCTTCCTGTTGTGTATTTTGTAAGGCTTCATTGAGTTGTAATTCAGTAAGTTAGGTTGCAACAGGTTGAAGGGAGGAGTTGAATTGAGCAGGATAGAGTCGTCAATGTTTCTTCAACTGAGGTGACCTCGATCGTGTAGTTTAGTCGTGAGGAAGAACTCATAGTTGTTCACGAAAATTTTCGCAGAAAGTGTCGGAGACGAGAAATTCATCAGTCGTTCGTTCATTTTAGACTTCAGTAGAAAGTTTCGGTGTTTGTTCGAGATATTTATTATCTTTTGTGTTTGGAGGATTTGGAAAGAAGGTGTATCATGGGTGCCAAGCAGGACCTGAAGCAGGAGGCAGCCGTGTTGGTTCCATTTGCGGAGAGAATGATGTTCCCTTCCAAGATGTTCAAGAAGATTTGTGTGTTCTGCGGGAGCAGTAGTGGCAAGAAAGGCGTGTTCACCAACGAGGCTCTCAACCTCGGTCGCGAATTGGTATGTCAAGCATGGTGGAATACTCTTTGGTTCCTTTCTTTTCCGTTAGCTAAATTATTTTGTTGACACAAACACCAGAAAAACGAATTTGGGATATTGTTCCGACCTGGTTGGTTAAGACAGAACTCCATGCTGTTTAATTTCTTAATCTTTTATAACAGGGTTTTGCATTAGTGTTTCTGGACTTCCTCTGAGTCGGTTGCATATTTTCTCTCGGTGAATGATATTCTGTGTTGAGGCTTCGTTGTGGTCTTGACTTGGGGCAGGTGAACCGGAAGATCGACTTGGTGTATGGTGGAGGTAGCATTGGTCTTATGGGCCAAGTGGCGCAGACAGTTCAATCTGGAGGCGGTCACGTGGTCGGGTATACTCTTCATACATTTTGCTAGCTTCTTTCTAATCTTTTCACATTTACTTTCAGCTTGACACAGTCTGCTGTCTCTATGTTGTGAATACCGCAGCAGGTTCGCCCAAGATAATGTGTTTCCAAACAAGTGGTGTGTCATTTCATAATTGGTTGAACCCTGGCATACGTGACTTGAATACACGAAAACTCATGATTTCGTCTGCAAAAAGGCGAGCCTCTGTTTGAAGTCATCGACTGCTTCTTCATTCTTTTTCTGATTTTGAAGTTCCATGCTTGCTTGAATTTACTGCAGGGTGATTCCTAAGGCACTCATCGGCAAAGAGGTGCGTTACATCATCTGAATTTGGAAATGCATTGAGATCAGATCTACTGTAGTTCAACAGTTGATTACAATCGTCTATCCAGCATTTCTATTTCCTGCGCGCTTGAGACTTTTGGACTACTCGTGCATTGATTTTCTACTTTAATATTTGCTTCATACGTTGACAGCTCACAGGGAGCACTGTGGGGGAGTTGATTGCTGTAACCGATATGCACCAAAGGAAGGCCGAAATGGCTCGTCAAGCGGATGCTTTCATTGCTCTTCCAGGTCAGCTTATGACCTCGAGAGTGGAGTAGTTTCTTCGTGGTTGTCATAAGTGGTATGCCTTGAACTCATCAGATTTCGAATTTTAACTGGCGATCTAATTTTCGTCGTTCATGTCCAATTGCAGGAGGCTATGGAACTCTGGAAGAGCTTGTCGAGGTGATTACCTGGAATCAGTTGGGCATTCACAGGAAGCCGGTACGTTGAGCATCTTGACTCTGTACTTGTAAATGTCGTTACAAATGAGCCTGTCACGTAACGGATTGCCGCTCTACGCGTTCAGGTCATTAATGCCTCATGGTTCTGTTCTAATGCAGGTGGGCCTCCTCAACGTGGACGGTTTCTATGATACTTTGCTTACATTTTTCGATAAGCAGCTGGAGGAAGAGTTCTTTGATAACTCTGCAAGAAGTATAGTGGTGTCCGCTCCTACTGCAGCCGAGTTACTGGACAAGCTGGAGGCCCATACGCCTACATTGTTATATGGCCCTAACGTTTGTTGGGATCAAGTGGAGAGGCCATGTGGTGGCCATGTGGTGCGACATTACTCAACGACACCAATTGCTGGTGTTGGGCAGTGATATGGAGCATTCAATGTCAGTATCACTGATTCAAAAATGTACAGACTAAGGAACATTTGAAGATGATCGAACTGCAATTCAAGACCCGGCTAACACCGTTTTTGACACTGCGTCTGCTCAATATCCTTGTGCCTGCAACCACAACATTTTTTGATCACTGGAGACTGCTCTGCACAGTCCACTGAATGGAGATGTTTTTCTTCATGGCAGGTACGTCGGGCAACTATTCTTTATGTCAAAACTTGTACCTAGACCCCTTAGGGTAGAGATCGCAGGCTGTTAGAAATGCGTTTACTGGGTATGGCAATATGACATGTAAATTCATTTGCATTATCAACGATGTATGCTCAAACTTTGGATTTGGCTGTGCAGATAAATGGAACAGAACAGTGACTAGTCAGTCGATGATAGTTTCGATCTCGAGATGAGGGAATAGGCTAGCACAGCTTTCGATTTGGGAGCTAGCAAATTTTTCAATCCACCTAGTATATAGCCCCGTGGCATGGCTGTAATATTACATTTTTTTCTATATTACATTTTTTTTAACTTGTTTATTCAACGATAGTTTCTTCTCTCTTTCCGTGTACCTCGTTTCCACAACCGAATCAGTTCGTGGAGATTTTATTCTGTTCAGCACAAGGCGATCGCTGTAGGTCTTCAGCGCTTTAATATTATTAACCTAATCTAAGTTAATCAATGTTTTTTTATGACATTTTTGAAATTGCGGTCTGTTTAAATATAGGTTTTATCATTAATTTGGCTATCAACTACGTGTGTTGACCTCCAGTGACTGCAATAAAAAGTACTCGTAGCATTGCGGCTACCATAACTGGAAGCGCCCGCACGTTCTTTTTTTGTTTGACACAAATGAGAGAAAATTCATTGCAAACAAAAAGACAAGCCAACTTCATTAGCCCGCCACTGCCTGACCAGGACAAACAACAGTTTTATTTATTTAATTTTAAGTTTGGACACAGTAATTTTTTGTTTCAACGGTGGAAGAGTAAAAATAGTATGCAACCGACTATTTAAAAAAGAATTGGTAATCTTCATTTTTGAGTAAGTTATATCATGGATTGGTCATTACTTAGAACATATTGATTATGTTGGGCATCCCCAGATGTGCCGATAACCCTGAACGCCATATTCACTCTTTATACATCTCCAAAATCAATTATGTACCTATGTGGAAGAAACACCTCCAAAACCCATCATTGTTCCTTCATAACTTTTTCATACAGGATTGAAATGTTTGCATTTTTGGTGTGTTGAAACCCCCTTTCACTTGCCAAAAAGAAAATATAAAGATGTGGACAGTAGAAGAATAGTTATTAGGCATGTCAGTCATAGTATTCAATGCAAATTTCATGGGTAGCCACCTTAAACCCCTAAAGGACTGAGGCACATTTTGGGCACAAATTGTCAAAAATTGCTACTTTTTAGGACAGCAAGGGAAAAATGAAAAAAAATGTTTCTTCTTTCAAAATTCAACCATACAAATTAAACTAGACTTCTTTGAGGAAAGTGTGGAAAAAACTTTAGAAACTTGGTCCACATGGATTGAAAGATTATATTGTTTGAAGTTATGTGAAAAAGTTATTTTCCAACCTTGCCTACTAGGGCTTAAAAATTGTAACTCCTTTGAGAATGAGATTCTTACACTAAACATGGTTATATTTTAGGATATTTTCATCTTGTATCATGTAAGCTACACACTTGCCAAATTTCAAAATCATAGAAAGAGTTTTGCATATGTTGCCTAAGCTGTCCACAAAGTTTAGGGCAACATAGCTTTTGATCTGAGCACTTGATTAGGAAAAAAAAATTAGACTTTTGGGAAGAGGGTACATAGTTACACATTATGTCCAAATTTCATAAACATCCAACCAAAAATGACTTTGTAGGAACCTACCCGATATTTCTTAGGTTCTTTAAACAGACACTTGATCCTTTAGGGACTAAGCCATGTAATTTTATAGTGATACATTGATCTATCATTTAGACCAAAATCACCTTTCACTTCTATGATAATATTGTTACATCCAAACTTGTCTTTTTCATCCGTAATATTAACCCCTGAAGTCCCATTGTCTCCTCAGGGACAAAATGGATTTTGAATAGGTTCTTATGATCTCAATTTTTACTAATTTTTAAAAATCTTTCTCACAACATCGAAACACTCATTAGCTTTGGGGGAATCTAATATTTATTTCAATCAGTGCCCGGGAGATAAAGTTATGCTACAATAACCTCAAAATAGGGGAGACTAGGCAACAAAAAAAATCCACAAAAAATTGAAAGAGGAATTTTAATATTTTTTCATGCAAATTATATTTTTGTCTAAAGAGAAAGCATAGGTTTATTCCATTTGGATTAGTGATGTAAAAGTTATGGAGCTTCTTGTTTTGTAGGCAATCAAAGAAATTTTTTCTTTTACTTTGAATGCTAGTATCTTTCAATATACATAGTCAAAGTTTATGATTATTTTACCATGCAATCTAAGACAAGTGTAGAACAAGATTCTAAGAAAAATACATTTTTTTAGTTTTGTAGGTGAATGTAGCAAAAGTAGCAGCTTTGAGTGTTTTTTGACAAAAAGAATGGCCTTAGAACTTTAGGGGTCAATAAAATAAAATAATTGACAAAAGATGATATGTAAAGCATTGAATTTTAATTTGGAATTGTTGCATTTTGGCTATGCTTCCCCCGAAAGGATTTATTAATTAACTTGTAAAGTGCCTAAGCCCTATTTTATAAAAAAAAATCACTCAAAACTATCATTTCTATTGCAAAGAGGAAGTTTTTTGAAAAACATCCTTTTCTCGCATATTGAAGCATGTGATTTTGCACTAGACTTGTATAAGAATGTGTGGAATTTTTCTTGCAAAGTTTGACCTTAGAAATTGCAAGACATTATGGTAGGAGGTCCATAAAGCTCCTATTTAAGAAGTGAAATTGCATTTGGGGATTGAGGTGAAACTTCTTGAAATATTTTTTAGTAAATTTTCCTTGAAAGACAAATGGAATTGGCATCTAACCCAAGTCTTTTCATGTTCTTGGAGCTTTGTGGAATTAGTTATGAATTTTTGAAGTTGAAATGACATAGGACTCTAAAATCACCCACTTCCTCAAATACACATTATTTATACACTGTTGGTACCAAAAAAAATGTAGCAATAGTGTACATTTGAGGAGGTGGACAATTTTAGAACTTGAGGGCTTCAAGAACCTCCTACCTTAGTGTTGGAAGATAAGGTAAAAGTTTTTTTGAATCTTACCCAAAAAAATTTAGATGACTTTTAATACCATTTGTAAACTTTTTAACTATGGATTTTGATTTTTGAAATTTATCATATTCTATGCATAATTCTACAAAAAATTTCAGAGGTATATAAGGCATGGAGCAATGTGAGACACTAAATTGACTCAACTTTTAGAATGTGAAAAACTTAAACAAAGCATGTGAAATTACATGTTAGGAAGTATTAGGAAGGAAGATTATGCCATAATTATAAATTAACTAAAGAATTTCCACATGAAATAGCCAAGAAAACTTGGGAAGATTAATGTGAAAATTAGGAAATGCAATTAAGTAAAATTGAGGGGAAAATTCTAGGGGGAAAATAGGGGATTTAAACAAAAAAGACTTTAACCCCTAAAGAGCTAGCTTGCTAAATTTGGCAATATAGCAATTTTGGGCAAGTAGGTGTGATTGGAGATTTCCATGTTTTCGGCCCAAACTTTAATAGAAGGTGTGGACAAGGAACATCTTTCTATGCACTAAAATTCAAGACATTTGGAAGTATGCATCAAAAGTTATGGCCTACTATGCACAGTTGCTAGTATGTGAGCCTAGGATCTTAAGCCCATGAGCTTAGGAGCCTAGGCTCTTATGTTATTGGTCCCTATATTATAAGTACCTTCCATAGTTATAGGATGTTTATAATTATAAGTGTCTATGTTGTAGGTACCTATGTTATTAGCACCTTCTATGGTTATACAATGTTTATATAATAAGTGCCTAATTATGTTATGGGTGTCTATGCTTTAGATACTTATGTTATAGGCACCTTCCATGGTTATAGGATGTTTATATAACAAGTACCTAAATATATTATGGGTGTCTATGTTTGAGGTACCTATGTTATAAGCACCTTCCATGATTATAGTATATTTATATCATAGGCACCTATATTACAAGCACCTTACATGGTTATAGGTTACTCATACTATAAGTATGTATGTTATAAACACCTTCCATAGTTGTATCCAATATCTACTTACACCTAGGCTGAAGGCTCATAGTCTCTCATTTCTAGGCTCACATACTAGTATCATTGGCCTACTATGTTACTTTTTTGTAAATGGGCAACTTGGGTAGATTAGAAAAAATCATTTTTTGCAAAAAAAAAAATTGAAATTGGTTTTTTAGATTTATATATACATGAAAAGATTTGAATCATTCCATTTTAATCAATGAGTTAGAACTTTTGAAGAGTTTTGTTTGCAAAACAATTATGGATTCTCTACTCTAAAATAAACTTTGAAATCCTTTATTTTACTCAATTTTCAATATTTTTTGGAAAAAAAAAAATCATAGGATGTAGATTGTTTATTAAACATTGCAACCATTGGGATTCGCATTTTTCAATTCCATAACTAAATTCTTAACAATTTTGTGTTTTGAATCATTCTCTACTTCTTTCTACTTATTATTTTTTTCCTATATGTTGTATAATTCTAAATGATCTGAAATTTTCTGAGCATGTAGCCAATTGGCCTAAAGAATGAATCCAACAAAGCACCACCCTTTAGGTCCCTTTTCATATAAATGTGACCTTGTGAAGTGAGATTGACCAATTTTTTGTAGGGCCAAAGAAAGGGATTTTTGTGAATTTAAAAGTTCATATCTTACAATCCACGCCATGAAAATTTCTGAAATATTTTCCACATATTCTTGAATCAGCATATTCCAAGATCCTATGGTTATATGTGTCCAAAATCTTTTTTTTCCAAAATTTGGTAACTGTACTAGAAATGGCAGTTTTGGAGCGTTTTTGGTAAAAACATAGTCAAGGAATTTAAGGGGTTAAGTAAGATTTGGTAAAGTAACCAAATTAGGCAAATGGTTAATACTGAAAAAAGGAAAAAAAATACTACTTAGAGAAAATGATATTGTAAATTAATTGCAAACCCAAAAAATAAAAAATAAAAAAATAAAAAAGCAAATTGAGAACAAAATACTATGAGTAGGAAATGACATTTGAGATACATTAGGAACCAAAGAAATAGTCAATATGAAAATTTTAAAAATAATTATTAAAATTTATAAAAAAAATGTTAGCATTCAAAATGACATTAGAAATAAATCACCCACCCACCCCAAAAATAAATAAATAAATAAATAAATAAATAAATAATGTAAAACCAAAATAAATACATAAAAGCAATTAGTAGAATCAAAACAACTAATAGTACACAAACAAATTAGTGGTTTTAAAGTAATTTAGTGGACTTGCACTATTTTAGTTCATTTTACACTTATGAAGCACATTTATAGTAAACTAACACATTTACACTAAGTTATTGTAATTGACAATAATTTACAATATTAATATTAAATTAATGTAGGATGAAAGTAGGAATAAACATTAGGCCATTATTTGAATTTAGTTTATGAAAATTAGAATTAGGACCTCCTTCTTCCTTTTGACTTTTACTGGTGTTTTTGTATAGGTGAGTATTTTTGGAGTCTTAGAAATTGTTATGAGAAAGAATGGAACCTTGAGTTTGGAAGGATTAGAGAGATGAGTCATGTTAGGAGAGTTAGCAAATTTGCCAGATGGATTTCATCTTTTAGAAGTAAACTTGGGAATAGGTGAAAATGTCAAATTTTGTGTAACTTGGTAGTAAAAAAGTGTTTGATTTGGTAGTTTTGAGCCATTAAGGTTGGAAGCCGAATTTCCCTTGCCAAGATCGTGATGTAGGAAGATATTCAAATTCTAAAAATTTATAGTATAGTAGATCCACTGTTTAGCTTTTCCAAATGCCAAAAAAAATTCCATTTGGAGCTAGGACAAAGTTGTGGTACTTCAATTAGTCAAGTGAAGTCAACTTCCTTAGGAAATTGAGGGCAATAACTTTAGTGGTCTATAGCTACTTATGGCATCCGTAGTATTAAAAATTGAATTTGTTTGATAGAGGTATCACATTAAGTTTAGATTCCAATAGGATTAGTTTCATTAGACTTGAAGATTGGACAAGGTGGTGATGGCCATTTGAATCTAAGGATGTTGGTTGTTGTTGCAATTTAGGGCAACTCAATTGGAATAAGTTTGGAGGGCAATAGTAGAGCAATCCCAAATGAATTTAGATCCGAAATTTTGGGAGGTGATAGAGTTCAAAACTAAGTTTCTAGGGAGTCTTTGCTTACAAGATTGGGAGTTTAGACGAGGTAGTGCCAACCATTCTAGTGAGAGATGGTTTGTTGTCATAGTATTGGTGGTTTGCATTCTCTTCTCCCTTCCTCTTTTAAATTTGTTAAACCTATTAGTACCTTGTTAACTAATTCTTAGGTGAATGTTGAAGATAGTGCTTGCTAAAGCACTTGTGGTAGTAACCATAAGCTCTTCTCTTAGCCATTGATCATGGAATTGTGAATGGTGAGTTAGTCACCAAAGAAACATCTATTAAGAATGAATTGCCTCCACAATGCTTAGGGTCCAAATTTGCATGAAATAGACTCCTTGGTGGTTAAATGTTGTAAGTAAAAGCGAATGTCCATGGGTGAATTTGCATATATGGAGAAGTTTTTGGTATAACATGAATGTGGGGATTACATGCATGTTGGAGGAAATCACTTAGAACTAGATTTCTAAGAAGATAAATTAATGAGAAGTCCATTGCTTGGAAGGCATTTAGGGTTGGGGTCACATACACTCTATATTGGCTAATTCTTAGGGTTTTCTTTGCCATTGAGGTGAAAAAGCCTAATAAACACCTTCTAAAAATTCTTGCAATGCAAGGATGTTCCACATTTTGATATTGTACTATAGTTTTTTTCCACCACTTTTTCCACCATATGCTTTCAAGAAATAATTTCAACGATAGATTGAAAGGTTTACTAGTCCTTCCTAATTTAAAAAATAAAAAATAAAAAAATAAAAAAAATCTATTTTCTATGGCAATTAAAGACATTGTTAATGCTCCCACAATAAAAACTTCGCATTTGAACAATTCTTCAGCAAAGGGTCCATTATGTTTCCATTGTCGTTCCTCTCATAAGGAATACTAGTAATGTTCATCTTTCCAAATCTTCAATGCCACATCCTCAATGGGTATTAGATGTATAAGGTTACACTACAATACGAAGGCTTTTTAATTTGTGAAGGCATGATGCCAAAGGTGAGGGCCGTGATAACCTAGTAACCCCAATACAAGGGCGTAATCTAACATTAACCAAATTGGTGAGATTTTTTTTGCAATTTCTTCACTTTCATCGATGATTTGGTCTAGGATTCAAATCACAATGTCATTGAGAGCACTTTAGCACATTTTTAGGCTTTGAATTGAAAGTTTGAGTGGGGAATGTGCAAGAGTATTCCTAACTAAATTAACCTCACGATGTCTCCTACTTGGATTTCAACATGGTTGGAGTGCATATAAGGATTTATACAAGGCAATTACTCCATCATTCTTAGTCACATGCTCTGTTTTGTTGCTTGCATCCTTTGTTTCTCAACTTCACATTGCACATTTTGTCTTTGCTTTTATAGTGTTGTTGCAAGTATATAGGGTTGCTACTTCATTTTGGGCTTTATGTTCTTTCCTACTTACATTTGTTTAGGTAATGTTGCCATTGGTGATATTCGTTATATTGAGACTTTTTGCAATCTCATTTTCATCCTCGACTTGAAGATAAACTGCTTTATTTCTTTACTAGTATTTTTTATAAATAGGTAACAACACCAACTTTTAGAATTTCATTATAGGATCACTATTTGAGCATTATTTCTTTTTGGTTTCAATTACTATTTTTTTAAATGAATTTTTTAATAACCAGCATTCTGTCTCAAAATCTGCAAAAAATCTCAATATAACGAATATGGCCTTTGAAGTGTCTATGTTTTCTTTTCAAGGTTTCTTGAAATTTGTACTTGCTTGAGAGTTTATTGGTGTTCTTCCACACTAATGATGGTGGCAATGATTCTAGGTGTATATTGCGCCACTCTATAAATCAACTTTATAACCTTCATGGCTTCTTCCAACATTTCTCTAACTTCTAATCAAGAGGGTGAAAGATTGAAATGTGGTGATCATGATGATGATTGTTTTCTTGTTCCTAACCTTGAGAGCATTATTGTGCTCAATGTGGATATTTTGTACATGGTTTATAGAAATGAGACCAATGTACTTCCATTGATCCCCAAGATTGAGCATTTTGAGCATGATTGATTTCCTATTGTGATTTACTCAAACAATATATTAGTTGATCCAACATTTGTATCTTTCGTGGATCCAACATTGTGGCTTGTGAAGATCCATCCTATAGAACCTCAAGTTGATGTTAGTATCTATGATGATAAGCCGTTCAAACCTTCCTTTCAATCCCAAAGCCTATGACCATGAGTTAATTCTTAAATTGTTTGATCTTTATGGTCCATTTTGCATTTAAATTTGCAGATGTGAAATCAGATGCTTTCTACAAGTCATAAATTTCAAATTTCAGTTTTTATGAATTTTTGAAATTATTTTGTTTTTTTGAAGAAAGAGTGAATTTGTTTTATGAAATACAAAATAAGCTTAGAAAATCTGAAAATTTGACTATCAATGGAAGAACATTATGTTGTATACCATTATGGTGTAAACCAAATTTTCAAGTCATTCTTTATTAAAAATAATCATTGGACAATAGTTATAGCTTGTTCAAAGTTTAAATTGCAATAAATATTTAATTTTGAGATTTTTCAAATTTTCAATTTAGAGTTCAAGAAGACTTAGTAAGCCTCATTTTAATAGTTGAATTCAAATTCTTAAAAGGTCATTTTAATGGCTAAAGTTATTATGAAGAGCAAGAAAGTAGGAAATGTCTAAATATTTGAGAAAAGATCTTTTGTAATATGTGAATTTAGCATGTACTCTTGTAGAAAATTTTGTAGTTTTCCTATGAGGTGCTTTCTACCATGTGATGTATATATGGCCAAGGAACTCCCCCCCCAAATTAGATAAAAGTCATCCGTTTATTTTAGTAAAGATATAAGTTGTTTCCACATTCACCAACCACTTTTTGACCTTGCTAGCATTTCATGATTATAAAGAATCAATGTAGAGGCATGGAATATATCTACATTTGTATAAAAACTCCTCAATCTCTATGGACTATGGCCAAGTTTTTGAGATTTCCACAACACATTTTCATACAAGTTTAATGCAAGATCATGCGATTGAATATGCAAAACTTTATTTTCTTAATTTTTTTGTACTTTGTAGTAGAAATAACTTTTTTTGTGAAGATTTTGATAAAATGTATTCATGGAACTTTAGTGGTATCATACACGGGTGTCACTTTATGCAAGAAAGTGCTCAAATTGAATTTTGATGGTGGATTTTGAAATGTCCTCATCACCTTAAACTAATCACAAGATTAAATAACTAAGCTCTTCTTGACCAAAATTACTCAATATATACCAAATTTAATCATTATATAGGGTTAGTTCAATATTTAATTTTGAGGCAAAATCAACAATGAATAATAGTGCTAATTTTTTCTAAGATTCACTAATATAGACTTGGGCAATTTTTGGACAAAATAGAAATTTGTCATAGATTATAAGTTCCATAACTTCTTTGAACTTTGCATTCAAAAGACAGTGTTAAACTTTAAGAGTAGAAAGTATGTGTAGTACAATCATATTTTTTTTTATTCATTTTCAAAATTGATTAGAAAAATGTGCAAAGATAGAAAATAATTGCAAAGACTAAATACTTTGCACTATTTTTCCTTATAAAAAACATGAGACCATAATAATCTTAGATTTAAATAAAAAAATAAAAATGCAACTAATATTGTTTTGTACAAATTAAAATAAAATTCAAAAAACAAGGTTTTTTTCCATAGATGTCGCCCAAAGTTGTGCAACATCCATAAAATGGTTGATTTGACATTGAATGTTAATCTTTTTCTCATCTTAAATGATAACTATACGGTAATTTACTACTATTATGTCAAATTCTGCCTTTTGGTTAATTAATGAGTAATAAATATTTTTCAATATTCCATAGAAGTATTTAATGTGAGTGCTGATTTAGCTTGAGCTTGTTGGAATAATACTTTTGGAAATCCAAATAATGATTGTGATTTTCTAGAAGTATAATGTGAAGGGAAAATTATTATCAACTATAATGTAGAGATATAGTTTAAGCTTATCTCTATTTTTTATTTTGTGTTATTCTACAGTAAGTGTATATTTATTTAATAATCAATGGAAATCATTCTACTCATATAATCTAATTGAAATTTGTAGAATCAATATTTTAATCAATTCAAACATTCATTAAATTTGAAATAATCCTTATTAGAAGCAAGCTAAAAGTCCAACATTATGGATACCTTGACAAATTATGTCATAAGAAAGAAAAATCATGTAAATGGCATGACACATTTGTTTCCTCGGTCTACAAGCAACGAAGCTAGCATGTGAGCCTAGAAATGCGAGCCTATGAGCCTTCAGCCTAGGTGTAAGTAGATATTCTACAACTATTGAAGGTGTTTATAACATATATACTTATAATATGAGTACCCTATAACCATGTAAGGTGCTTGTAACATTGGTACCTATAATATAAATATACTATAACCATGGAAGGTGCCTATAACATAGGTACCTAAAGCATAGACACCCATAATATAATTAGACATTTTTTATATAAAACATCCTATAACTATGGAAGGTGCCTATAACATAGGTATCTAAAGCATAGACATCCATAATATAATTAGATACTTATTATATAAACATTGTATAACCATAGAAGGTGTTTATAACATAGGTACCTACAACATAAACACCTATAATTATAAACATCCTATAACTATGGAAGGTACTTATAATATAGGTACCAATAACGTAGGAGCCTAGGATCCTAAGCTCATGGGCTCAAGATCCTAGGCTCACATGCTAGCAATGATGGGTCTACAAGAGATAAGCCGAAGACAACAATATCCCTTAGACATTCTTCTCACATTTAATGACCTTTGAAATCAATCTATTTGTCTAAAGAGTTGCACTAATCCAACATCAAAAAAATTTAAATGAAAATAAAGACATAAACATACAACATTAAGAAAATAGAGATATTCATTAAATATCAATATGAAGAAATGGTGCAATAAGAGAAGGAATAATTGATCATTAATTCTCTGAAGTTCCAAGTATTTTTTTCATCAAAAAACCCACAATACTATCATTTCTTTTGCAAAGTGGAAAAAAATTAAAAATTAAAATTTTCCCATATTTAACTTGAGGAATTTGTACTAGATTAGAATAAGAATGTATAAAAGAAATTAAAAAAAACTTATGCAAAGTATTGCAACATATTTGCATTTAAAGTAAAGCAAATGTTTTTTACACTTTGTGTGATTAGATCATAAGACTTTGAATCTTCATAGCTAAATTTTTGTCCACTACCGATATTGAATTGAATCTTTTTTATGTCAAATAATTGAGATGAGAGTCTAGGATTTGTTTTAAGAAACATACACTTGATTTTCATAATTATTAAATTATTAAGTTGAAATAGATAAGAGATTGAAGAAAAAACTAAATCATTAATAGCTCTAAGATGGAATTGAAACATTAATAGCTCTAAGTAAGTACATGAAACCTTCTAGAATTCCTTTTCTTTGAAAATTTTGAAAATATATTATTTTTTCAAAAAGATTCTATGATTACCAACAAAACAAGAAGATCCATAACTTCCACATCACTCATCCAAATGGAATGAACAAAGGCTTTTTATTTAGGTAAAAATATAATCTATAAGAAATAAATTTTTCAAATTTTTATTTTGAGTTTTTGTGGATTTTTGTTAACCAATGAATCCCATTTTGAGCTTAAGGTGCACAACTTTGGCTCCCTAGCATTGATTGAAATAAAATTTACATTCCGAGAAAACTAATGCGTCTTTCTATCTAAACCCCTAAGGGACCATTGTCCCTTCAAGGGACAAATGGGATTTTGGGTTGGTATCTATGGTCTCAAATTTTTTCTTGATTTTTTGAAATTTTTTATGAAGATAAAAAAATTGATTAGCTTCGTGGGAATATAATTTTTTTTCATTCGATGCCTATGAACAAATGTTATGCCCAAATGAGCTCAAAACAAGGATAAGAGAGCAACAAATAAAAATTTCAAAAATTTATATTTTATTTATTTTATTTTATTTCCTTGTAAATTATATTTTTGTCTACATGGAAAACTTTGATTCATTCCATTTGGATTTGTTATGAGAAAGTTATAGACAATTTGTTTAAGGCAATTAGAGCATCTTCTTGAAAAACTAACTTGAAAGATTCATTTTTAAACACAATATTTACAATTTCAACAAAAAGAAGGTCCACATAGTTCAATTTTCTTGCTAGAACAATCTCACCATTGAGATTGGTACATTTTAATTCCATCTTAGACATATTAATAATTAAGATTTTCTTTCTATCTTGTATTTATTTCTACTTAAGAAGTTTTTAAAGAATTAAAAATGAATTTAAGTTATTTTTTTTTCCTTAGATTCTCAACTCAATTCTCTACTATAAAGATTTAAAGCTCAAAACTCTATAGTGCAAAAATTAAAGTTAAGAAGGTTCAAAGTCAAATAATCTAGTCCTACATTGTGCTAAAATTTTTATTTTTTCACTTAAAACACAAATGTCTTGCAATCTATAATTTCTGAAATTTTTTCCACACATTCTTTAACTAGTTAGGTGTAAGATCCTATGGTTAGATGTGCAAAAAAACAATTTTCAAATTTTTTTACTCTTTGCTACAGAAATGGCAGTTTTGAGTGTTTTTTTCACAGAAAAAAGGCCTTGGTCCTTTACGGGTTAAGAAAAATTTCCACAAACTTTCAACAACAATTGAGATCGTAACAGACTACACGAAATCCATTTTGTCCCTGGTAGGAACAATGAGACTTTACGGGTTAAATGGCCAAACTCAATACAAAGAATTGAAGAAACTCAAGATGGGGCTGATAGGAGAGACATGAAGTTTCAAACATGAACCTCAAATATGCTGACCAGTAGCGAAACAGTGGCGGAAGTTAACTCACCAAGGTCCCAAAATACTGTACCTTGTTATCATACTGGGCCGGTTGCTTCAAGGTTTTTGAGGCTCTCAGTCTTCTGCTACCACTTCTTTAAATTTTCAAGAAACCACAAAATCAATATACCATACCAATATGCACCACCCAACTCTAGATGGAATCTACACCTGTGTATTGAAATTTGGGGTCCTAATGTTTACATTGAACAAAAATTAGGGGTCGAATTTTTCTCTTGAAACCTGAAACTTTCTGTTTCAGCAGACTCCCATCATCACCCTTACTATTATTCATTACCAATGAGGATTCATCTCCACGTCACATTTTCTGTACAGCAGACAAACATTTTGTGACTTAGTGGCAACCGAAACACGGAATTAATAGTAAGACTTGCCACAGGGTGTGGCAGATTTGATGAAGGGAGCCTTGTCAACCTTAATCTTTTGAGTGGGGCCATGGCTATAGTCACCTTGAAGTGCTGACCCTTATACACACATTTGTTTGCATGATTTTGAGTCCTCAAGTAATATGAAGCACTGCATTATGGGTCAGAAGTCAGCATGGTAAAGGCACACCAACTGAGGATGTGTTACAGGTGACCGACAAAGTGGGCATTCCGGTTTCTCGTTGCACCACTCTGTTACGCAACTCCTGCATTGAGAAACACGCCAGGTAAGAAGAGGACCTAACAAGCAGAATTGAACTCGAGACGAGTTTGCTGAAGACTCATTCAAGTTGCATACAGGAAGTGAATCCAGTTCATTCCGTAATCCAAAAAAGTGACAGAATCACAATCAAACTAGACGATTGTTTGAAGGAAAACTTACCAGCAAAAGACATGACCGCATGGTGTTGCAGTGGGGTGCTGACGGGGACTGAGACAAAGTGGACATTTGCTTCTCCCGCCGCCCTTAATACCGAATCAACCAATGACTACTCAGTATGGAAAAGCTTAATTCAGGACAAAAGATGTCGATCAAGCTAATTGATATCAGATTCATTGAAAACAGTAAATCCAGCGAAGCGAGTTGCACACATATTAGAGGATCCAAAATGAAGAGAGTAAACATTTACCTCGATTTCTCCTGTTTTGGCAGCTAGCGTCCAATCCTCTCCAACTGCTTTCATCTCTTTCTTGAAGGTATTGTTTCCATCAACATCTAAAATTGCAATGGTTTGTCGTCCTGCAATAAGGAAAGTGTTACAAGAGACGACTTCATAGCATGCACACATAAGTGATTCTCAATTATAAAAAATGACGAGGGTAGATAGAAACTTAAAAAGAAAGTCAAGTTGCCACTATTTTAATTAGCAGCGAAAAGTCCTAGATATTGCTACTAATTACAAAAACGACGTAAGCAATAGCCAGTCATTTCCAAATACGCTAAATCGGATATATAGGTCAAAACACTTGAGGAGAAGCTGGTTACTTGGCACTAGATCACAAGAAAGTTGCCAAGAAATTAATCAAACGCTCTTATTAACTTTGCAACCTCTGTGCTGAACTGAATGCGGCAGTTGAGAAATACTAAAGCAGCAAACCAACGCAACTTGCATCCGTTGTTTTACCTGAGGAAGCGGCCGAGGGATCACTTATTCGGGATCGCATGGACATGGCAAGAGCAGGCAAAACACTACGACGCAGCCAGTCGCCACCAACAATGCTAAGCTGTATCAATAGAAACATACCAAGCATATGATACCTGAAGGACAATCCACATCCAATCAAAAAATAGCTCAAATAGCCCACGGAATTGGAGGCCCCACTAGCAAATGACATATCACAGCAAAAAAGGCAAAAGTTCATGGCCCTCAATGCATTGTCAGGATACATCAATAGAAATGTTTTTCCAAGCATTCCTAGGAAAATATTATTCAAAGATTCTTAATATCCTCTGTATAATTGAACATTCTAACTGTGTAGTCATACTCAGATGTCTCGATCTCCCTCATAGTCTTCTAGGCGTCTTCTACCAATAGAACCTCATGATATGAAAAATCACCTGTTCAGAACGAATACAAAGAGGATAGACAACTAACCTTGGCCTTTGTTGGGCGGGTTTACCCATGAATATGTAGCGTATACCAGCAAAACGTTTCGCCAAGTGGTAGTAAACCCCTGCATTTCACCCCAAATAAAGCGTGAATGCCTAGACCAACCAAACAACAGAACCGGTCGTCCGATTCGACGGCTCGGACCAAAACTCTCACGCCAATATCTGCTTGCCACCAGTTGTACGCTTTCAGGATCGTCCACTGCTTGATAATTGCATTAGTTCTACCAGCTACCCAAGTTTGCATTATATATAACAAGTAATCCAACCGAAAAATCATAGGCAAAGCAAGCATCAGTAATTATAAATAATCCGATACCTTCAAAGTAAAAGAGCATGAGGTGAGCTCTCAAAACAAGCAGAAGTGCTTCTTTCACGGTCGGGAGAATCTGCGAAGAAGAATGCAGAAACCTTTCAGTCACTTCAGATTTGTAGACTCACACGCGAACATAACCGAAGAATTCCCTCAAACACTTTGAAGCTCCAAAACCAAGCTCACGTCAATATTACATCAAACTTCGTGATAAGTGAGTTTACGTACGACGGGCCATTGTTGAAGACCTGCGTTGTAACGTTGCCGCACTCTTTCAGACCAGGATCGCCATACTTGGATAGGACTTCGTCTTTGGATCATGGAACCATCTTCGACAACGATCTCCGAGGTGGATTCTTGAGTCAATCCCATTATCTCGCTTCCTCGGAGCTCCTCTTGATTGGCAAGTACATTCCCTCTTGCGGCAGCTCGAGCACTGGCATAATATAGAAGAAGATGCTTATTGATCAAATTGCATCAATTTTCCTAGGTGCATATGGCATGCCACGTTCGACTAGGTGAACTAAAAGGAAGAATAGCAAATCACCAACGAAGTTAACATTGAAAAAACGTGTGGCACTTACAGATCTGCACGAATAGATAGAAACTGATGCTTAACTAACGCTATTCTAACAACGTCATAGTTTGATGATTTGAAACCCTACACCAAAGACTAGTAATATGCAATATGGGTGGCAGACCATGGCGTACCAATGAACTAAACGAACCATAATACAGACAGCCTGCCATTGACAGCGTAAGCCAAGGGGTTAAGAATAGTTCATTGACATCCATTCACATGCATCTCACCTGAGGCGTTCTGTCAGATATGGCAGGACGGTCTGATAAAAAACCAGAAGTGTCCGGCGAGCGGGTGTAGCTGGAAGTTTTGTGCTGATCATTACCTGCATAGCCAGAAACAACGTCAGCAACAGGTTCATCACTAACTTTATAAATGATAAGCTATATGAACAAGGTAGAAACAATAAAACTGGCATAAGAACCATTCAATCTCATACATTAGCGTGATACTTACCTGCGAAATATCACAATACTCCTCTCCTAAGGTCTGGAGGCCTGCCCCTGTTGTTAACAGATAGTATAGCACTCGACCTGCAAGTTTTGTCTGTACCAAGAGCTCAGATTCATAAGTTAACCTGTGTAATTCCACCAAAAACAATAAAGAGCTCGAAGGATGTGCCTGCTTAGGGTGTTCATAAAGAGCACGACCTACAGAATTGCAAACCCGGAGTATGGAACCCGGACAAATAGGGGCATAGGAGTAGAGGCAAGTACCAGCACCTACCTCGTTTTGATACGCCACAGCAAGTCGAGTTCCTGTCAAAAAATAGCAAAGTCCGCTTCAAACAAAGCTTAAAGAATCCTGCCAGTCACATCTAATATCGATGATAAAGTACATAGGAATCCAAGTACTACCAGGAAAATACATATGGCAATCTTCATAGTTGGTGAATAACTGTAATAGAGCTTCTACACAAGAATACACCAGTGTCTCATACTCCTAGCTCTCCAAATCCATAATGAGACACGGGATGAAATACTATCTATCGTGAACATGCAGATAAATCCAAAATTTTCTAAGAAATTTCTAATGTATCAGAATCCTCTACCGTACGGAATTATCAACAGCGACTCATCCATTCATAAACCTGGTTGTGTAAGCATGACTTGGTTACATGTCTATGGTCACTGATCTTGTCTACCGCCACTTATAGTAGTCTACAAACTCCCAGTTTGAAATCGAATAAGAAATTCATACATAGTAATGAAAATTTGATCTCAACAGATTTGGCTCTTGTGATCTCTCCAGAGCTCTCTAATGATCTCCCAATATTCGTACTCCTATATATGATAATTTGCTTTAAGCGACGCAGATAGTATCCTCTACATACTTCCACCATTGCCAGTATCTTCCAAATCAAAAAGAGTCAAATAGCCTTAAGACGAAACCTCTGGATATTCACCATCAAAAACCGAACTCTTCAATCCAGTAATCGCTAATGGAAGGAGAAATGAAACGCAAAATAAACAATAAGCTCATACTCCAATTAAACGAACCCTTTCGAGCACACTGGAATGGAATTCGGAGCTCAATCCCAATTTCAAAAGACAGAGAAGCAGACGATCGAGCATCCACTCACCCATCGCATGTCGGAAAGCTTCATGGCAAGCATCGCACAAGCTGGCAACATAATGTTCGTCTTTCTCGGCAGCCCGCATCACTTCCGGTTGCGCTGCAGGTGGAAAAAAGAAGCTCGAGGAAGAATCATTGTTCCTACTGCTGTCATTCGCCGCCGAAGCGGCAGAAGAACTTTCTGCGACGTCCATTGAATTCTGTCGATCAAAATTCACCAATACTCCGGCAACAACAAGATGCGGTTGCTCTGTTCCTACACTCAAGCTACAAAACCCTAGCTGAAAACACCAACCCGATTAAAATTCATGTAACAACAAGGGAGCCTCTTCTATGTTCTGAACTCGAAATTGGTTGCGACAAAATCGCTCGCACATGAGCACAGAAGAAGACTGTTCCCTGAAATTCAAACCCTAATTGTGATATGGTCTTGTTAATGATCATATCCAGGGTTTTTCGCTCCAGGAATTTTGATGGATTGGCATGAAAGGTCAAACGTGAATTGAAAGTCTTCGCACATTCTATCTCCGCATTAAAGCACTGTCTGCACTTGATACTTCGGAACAGAAGCTGATTTTCCTATCACTCTACGCACTACACTTGCAGATCGTGGTCTTGCTTGACTCTCTAGAGTTTAGAAATTAGTGTGGGTAAAATTAGATTGGGCCGTATGCTGTCCTTTTTTGTAATTGCCCTAGTTCAATTCGTGTCAAAAAATAAAAATAAAACTACTGTAGTGCGGTGAAAATTAGTATCATTCGAGTTCTAGGCGTTTTTTGTTTTTCTTCATTACTTTTGGGCACTGTAGACAAGTAATTTCCAAGGGAGAGGTGGAGCTATTTATATATATTGACATGGATGAAATATACAAATGCAGATGAAAACACACATATTCATTCAAATTATGGAAATTCATTCATAATAGAGCAATATTGTCCTACCTACTGTAGATTTTGGAGCAATTGAGCAATTGAAAATAGAAGAATCTATTGACAATTATTCCCTCAAAAAATTGGTTAACTTTTGAGTGATAAATTGCCCCTCCTTCCCCTCCCCAAATTGGTTTTAAGTGCTAGTACCGGTATCACATGTCCATTCCAGTACTTTAATGTAAGAATTAACTTTTATTTCTTAAAATGAGATACCAAAAAATTCTAGAAATCAAGTGATGATTTTTCTTCTAAATGAAAATCTTAGAAAAAATTTCAGAAATAATATAATTGGTATAACATAGGTTTTGTTTCAATCATACATTTGTAGCCAACGAATTTAGTAGAACTACACTAACTATTTTTTTCTATTAGTGTATGTAACACTAATTTACCAAAGTCACACTATTTTGAATTAGTATAGGTTGAAATGTAATTGTATTGAATCAAATTCCACAAAAATAAAACCTGATAATCATTAATTTTACCCCTAACTGTTAGGACACACAATTTACCTTAACAAACTCTTCATTGAAATTGACCTAGAAATGAAGTTATTTCTTTAATACCAATAACTTTGCATTAAAAGCTTTACTAGAGATTGCTCAAAATGTATTAATTTTTTTTGCAATTCATTTAATTAAAGTTCAAATGGTTGATTTAATCAAGTAGCTTGACTCATTGTTATTCATCGAAGGGGGGGGGGGGGAGACCAATGATGTAGTAGATAGAAAAATAGGATGAATTTAGTTCGTTCAAGGAAAAATTTATACTTTTGATAGATCTACCAAAGCATTGGTAATATGTCTTGGTTGGATTTATATTTAAAATAGGGTAGTGAAAAATACTTACATTTTTGTGTGGGGTAGAAAAAAACAAGATGCCAAACTTTGAATCCCCCTCAAGTGCTTAGTAGGTTCAATTTCACAATTAGTGGCTTTAGTGGGTGGTTGTAATTGTTTTTCTAGATTTGAATTAGGCGCCTATGAACTGGTGGAAAATGTGTTGGCATGTTAGTGTAATGGTCTAGGGTGGTATCACTGTGTATTTTCAATGGCTTGTTTGGATGCTTTGCAAGCATTGGGTTGTCATGCGGGAGTGGTTCTTGCAAATTCAGGCCATTGATGGAGATATCTTTGTTGAAGCTCCTTCCAACACCTTTGTCACTTTAGAATTTGCGCATTGACATTGGATTTTTTGTTGCCTTTCTCCTTGTTTTTGCTTGTGTGTTACTTATAGTTTAGAATTGGAAATTGTTTCCCTTGTTTTTGCATTTAGGATGTCTACATGAGAAGAATTTAGGTTTTCTTGACTCTAATTTCACCACTGGTGTCCTACTCAACTTTTAGGTTTTAGAGGGGGCTTCAAATTTAGGGTGTGAATTTTTTGCCGTAGGTTGACTACAAGGATCTCTAGAAATGGGATTAGCCACAGCATAAGCATCTCACATTCGCAACATTAGAGTACTTGGGAAGGACCTATAGCTCGTGGAGTTTCTTTTGTTGAAGGCACAATGGAGTAGGGGCCCTCATTGTGGCATGTGAAGAATTTTAGGCACTAATGTCACCCTTGTAGATTGAGGAGAAATTCATACGTACTCTTTCAATTTGAGAAACACCATGTTGTTTTGGATAGGAATTGGAGGCTTCAACGTCCTCTCGCTAATGACATATAGCACATTGTCTCTTTTGGAAACCTCACAGCCAAAAATTTGCATGGATTGAGTGCCGCTTTGGAGGAGAATGATAAGGAGTGTTTGTAGTGGGTACATTCTATTGGCCTCCACCCATCTTGTCATCTTTGGATCACTCCTCAAGATTGAATTGGTGGTCCTTGGTGATTTCTTGATTTTGTGTGTTTCTTCTCTTGTTTCAATGCCTGGGTGTAATGTAAAATGTGTTGCTGTTGGAGCTTTTGGTGGTAGACTAGTAGATAGTTGTAGCCTTCTGGTTTCAACAGTTTCCTTGTGTATATTGGCAAGTGCAGGCATTAGATGATGTAAAACAACAAGAACTTTCAACTTGTAAATTTTGGATTTTAGAATGGGTTGGGGTGAGTGCAAGCTATTTGTATTTGTAAATACATCTTTTATATTAAATTTCTCTTTGTTTCTCTATAAGGTGTTTGAATGTGCTCTTCTTCTTGAATCTGATACTATAGCAAGGCTCTATGCTACAACTCAAAGCTTCTACATGCTAGAATTTTTTTTGTCAATGGTGTAATGTACCTGTAGCTTCTGTTTTTGATCATGGCCTTTTGAATGGTATTGCGTGGTGTATCTGGAATGCTTGTAGCTCACATGTTTAGTTTTGTAGTGTGTTCTTGGTCTTCTCAGTATTCCATAATTCTAAAATGTACAAATGAAATAGGGTGCCAAAAATTAGTCCATCTAAGAACTTAGAAAAAAATAAGGTGATGAAAGATACACACCAGTAGCTTTTTTGATACAAATAGGGAGGGCAAAAAAAATGGTAGGAATTAAATACCCCTCCATTAAAAAAAATTGTTATCACACATGGTACCAAATATGAAGGGGGGTTGACCCCCCTAAGTGTTAATCTTACTAAGAATATCTTCATTTGGTTGCATTTTAATCCATCCAACTCGAGTATTGTAGATCCTTGTCTACATCATTTATTACTTGTATAGCATTGATTTTAATATTGAATAAGGGTATTAAGGGGACCAAAAAATTAAAGGGATTAATTCTAGAAAATTGTAGATGTTTGAAACATGATGTATGTCCCCCAGACACTTCAATAACTACTGATGTACAATAAAAGTAGATATTTATATAGTGTGGAATGTCGAATAATTAGTATGGGTCCCCTTAATACCCCTATTTAGAGTAGAAGTTTTTGATAAAGGCATTCTAAGATTGAAATATTGAAAATGTGTTTCACTTCAAAAAATGAGTTTTGAAGTTCTAAAAAATGTCTTTTCATAATAATGTAATTTTAAAAAAATTCACATTAAAAATTTGTTACAACAAACCTTTTACAAAAATCACTAATATTTAGCAAATAATCCAAAAAAAAATTGAAATTAGATATCAAATTTTATTAATTCAATTCATTGTTAACCCCTAAAGTCCCAAAAGTCACCTTGGAGGAATCTTCAAAATTTTGGCAAATACAAATGATCTCAATTTTGGGCAACATTTTTTGAAACTTTCTTCACGATAGAAGAATTGGTTAATTTTCTAGGAATATTATTTTTTATTTCAATTGGGTACTTAGGAGCAAAAGTGTTGCCACAATAAGCCCAAAACAAATGAAGGTAGGCAACAAAAACCCCCACAAAACCTTGAAATAATTAATTTTTTTAGAATATATTTTTGTCTATGTGGAAAGATTTGATTCATTCCATTTGGATAAGTGATGTGAAAGTAAAAAGAACTTCTTGTTTTGCAAGCAATCTTAGCAAATTCTTGAAAGATAGTGTATTAGATTTGTTTATGAATTCAATTTTATAAAAAAATTCCAAAAGAAACTTGCACATGCTTTGGTTTTCTTTCTAGAATAATCTCATTGTAGGAATTATTGTGTTTCAATTCCATATTAGAGCTATCAACAATTTAGACTTTCCTTCTATCTCGAATTGGTTGTGATCTCATAATTCAAAACAATGAAATCATAGGAGGGAGGGGCCTCGATATTTTTTTTCAAACTCTCAATTCAATTCTTCAACAAATATAACCTTAAATTCATAATTTGTATTACAATTTTTTTTTAATTAAGAGGAATTAAAGCCTTATAATCTAGTTAGGCTTGGAGCAAGAAAAACTTTTTTCTTCACTTTAATCACTTATATTTTGTAATCAATAAAATCAAAGTTTTTGAAATTTCTTTCAAACATTTACATGCTAGTCTACTTCAAGATCATACGGTTGGATATGAAAAACATACAAACATTTAAAATTTTTGTTGTTTGCATTAAGAATAACAATTTTGAATGTCTTTTGACAAAAAAATGGCCTTTGGACTTTAGTAGTTAAAGCCATCAATTCTACTTCAAAAAAAGATTCAATTTGTGAAGATTTTTACAATTGATATGATGTTTTAATATTATTTTTTCCTTATAATTTATATAAATTTTATATTTTGTTAAAAAAATTTGAAAACTTCAAGACCCTAAGTAAAATAAATAAAATATAATTTTTTTTTCAATGAAAACTTATTTAAAATTTACTTAGATAAATTGTTCTGGCCAAATTGAGTTGTTCGACTATTTTTGTAGACGATTCAGAATTAGCAAAAGAAAGATGTTGTAGCCAAAAAGTGTTGAATAGATGTTTTTCAAGGTTACACCTAGTGAAGTCTTATTAATTCAGAAATGAAAAATCTATTGGTATGAAAATCAAATCATTTTGGCAAAGTACTTTGGTGATAAGTCTTGACCACTCTTTTAGGGTCATCATTTTATGCCAAATAATTAATTAAAGGTTGAAAAATTGGTTTGGTGGGCACTTTCAAGAATTAATAAAATTCTCAATTTTTTTTCAATATTTTGACATCATGTCTATGTACACTCTTGTTTGCTTAAAGATATCCTAAATATCTCTACAAGACACTTACTATTAATTATGAGGAGAGAAGGCAAGTGCCTTACAGAAGTCGAGAGGTAGGAGGAATATCAATCTACATAGGATATGTAAATGGCACTAACTATCCAATGGATGACCGATAATTCTTCTATGTAGGGTAGAAGTAAGTATAGACGTTCATCCGTGGATATTTGTGTAAAAAGGGGAGGTCTTGCACATGAGTTTGGCCTCCAATGAGTGTTCTTGGGTTTTTTGATTTGTATATTACCAAAAAGGTTGATTTCTATGGTGATCAACATATCCTTCTGGGGTTAAAACATGAAGGAACTCTAACCACTCATAGGACTTCAAGGCAAAACAATGCAATAATTGTTTTCACATTTGAACTCCAAACCTCTATAACTTTCTATTAGAGACTCCAAATCACTAACAAATTTTTGGAAGTGAAATTTAACTTGATTTATCATATTTTCAAAGTTAGTCCAATTTAAAGAAAAATTGATATACAATGTGTATATGAGGTCTAAAGTTGCTTAGTTGAACACAATTAATGCATTTTTTCTTTCAACCCTGACCTTGCTTCAAATATCCCATAACCTTTTTAGATTGATGAGGGATAATGAACAATACTGGAACGACCTCTTCACCCTTCTTACTCACAATGTATCAATGAAGTTATCTCTTCATACCACCAAATAATATTGTCTATATATTTAAGGGTACATATGATTTAACCTTAAATTAGGATGTTTGTTTGATATGTTGAGATTTAAGTAACCGTGAGTTCCTTATTTCCATTCTTGGTATGGTTAGAAAACTCTTCAAGAGGAGGGACGAATGGACTTTGTTTCATAGTGTCAAGGAGTGAAAGTTACAGATTTTGGAATTATTTTTCAATTAAAAAATTGAATGAAATTATCTTTTATTTTGGGAAAACCATAACTTTCACATTCCATATCTAAACACCATGAAACAAAGCCCTTGCACTCCTTTGTGACTTCATCCACAAAAGATATTGAATTTCAAAGTTTCTCCAAATTAAAAATGAGAAATTTATTTTTTATTTTATTTTGGCTGTAGCAACTATGTTGCTGTTGTAATATAATAAAAGTAAAGTAAAGGGAATTCTAATTTTTTAATTCATAAAAACTTCAAAATTCAATATCTATTTTATCGTGAGTTGGAATGCCACAAAACAAAGTCCATGCACCCTTCTTTGTAGAGGACTTTCCAACATTACAAGAATGCTACCAAAAGATTTACAATCTAGGAGCTCCTCACCCTAAAAAACAAATAAGCAAAACAAAACAGAAAGCCTCATTTATTAATAAATATTAAACTATTAAAATTTTCATATTTAAGGTGACTTGAATTTCAAGATTAGAACTATTTTCTAATATGTAGGCATTGCTTCATTAATTTATTTTTTCCAACTCTCCCCCCCCCAAAAAAAAATCCAAAAAATTTCGACTTTTGATTTATGATTGAATTATTTTTGACTTTGATAGAAAAGTATGGTACTTCAAGGGTTTCACTACAAACTAGTGTATCTTGTGCCGTTGCCACACTCAAAATAAAAGTTAAAGTTATTTTTTAATTTTTTAATTCATATTTTTAATTCATATTTTTTTAAACTTTGAAATTCAATATCTTTTCTATTGTAAGTCAAAACACCACAAAACAATAGAGGAGTGTAAGGGCTTTGTTTTTCAGTGTTTGGACATGCAATGTGAAAGTTATGTCTTTTCTAAAATAAATTAAAAGATAATTTAATTTAATTTTTCAATTTAAAAATAATTAAAAAATCTATACCTTTAACACTCTTGGTCCAAACACCACAAAGCAAGTCTATGCATCCTTCCTTATAGGGAGCTTTCCAACTGTACCATGAACGTGGTTGGGGGACTCATAGTTTCTTATATCTTAGTATAACAAACAAATAAAACAAACAAATAACTTCATTTAAGATATCCATACCTTAACCCCTAAAGGACTGAGGCACATTTTGGGCAGAAATTGTCAAAAACTACCACTTTTTAGGGGCAGCAAGAAAAAAATGGATTTTTTTTTTTTTTTTCAAAATTCAACTGTACAAATTTGTACTAGACTTCTTTGAGAGCATGTGGAAAAAGTTTTAGAAACTTTGACCAAATGGATTGAAAGATTTTAACTTTTGAAGTTAGGTGAAAAAGTTTTTTTCCAACCTTGCCCGACATGGCCTACAAACTTTAACTCCTTCTAGAATGAGATTCTTACACTCAATAGGGTTATTTTTTTTTGACATTTGCAACTTGGATCATGTAAGCTACACACACGCCAAATTTCAAAATCATAGGAAGAGTTTTGCACATGCTGCCCAAAGCTGCCCGAGCTGCCCGCAAAGTTCAAGGCAACGTAACTTTTGATTCAGGCACCCGATCGGGAAAAAAATTAGATTTTCAGGAAGGGGATACATTCTAACACCTTTCATCCAAATTTCATGAACATCCGACTAAAAATGACTTTGTAGGAGCCTACCCGAGATTTCTTGTGTACGTTGAATGGACACTTGGTCCTTTAGGGGTTAAGTAAGTTAGTTTTTAAAAAATTTTGTTTGTTATTGTAAGATTCCTAGACCATGCGTCTCCCAGTCATATTCTTGGTACCATCAAAAAACCCTTTGTGAGGATATTTGGAGAGTATGGGCTTGGTTTCGTGGTGTATGGACCTACAATGTGAAAGATATTGAATTAAAAAAAATTTATGCATACAAAAATTTAAAAATTACTTTTATTTATTTTTTATATAGTATATTTTGGCAACGACATAGGGCACACTAGTCTATACCTTAAATTAGGTTGTTTGTTTTATTTGTTTGTTATAGTGAGATCTCCATAACCAAGCATCTTCAAGTCATATTCTTTGTACCGTTGGAAAGCTCTTTGAGAGGAAGAATGCATAGGCTTTGTTTTGTGGTGTTGGGACCTATGGAATGACAATTGTTGAATTTTGAATTTTTTATGAAGAAAAAATTCAAAAAATACTTTTACTTTTATATTGGCTATGGCACAAGCCTAACTAGTATCTATCTCTATCTATTTCTCCGTTTAAGGTAAAACAACCCATTATAGACCAAATGGGGTTTGCCTTCTTGTCATTTCTAAATTTTTTACTTATTTTCCATAGAAAGTGAAGTGATAGAAATAGCAAGAGCATTTGAAACTATATTTTTCAACAAAGTGTAAATTTGTTATGAATTTTTGAAGTGCTCAGTCCATCACAACCTAAAAGAGTCTATAGACTACCCCCAAATCAACAAAAACTGATCCAAAACACTCACCTTACTCACCTATTGCGGTCACAATATTTTCTAAGATAGAAGACCTAATAAAGGTACTTCTTATAATGAATTAACACTAAAAAACTGAAAGTTTCTATTGTGGTCACTAATTATTCCATTCTACACTGAATAGGGGTATTGAAGGGACCCATATTAATTAATCGATATTCCACACTATATAAATATCTACCTTTATTGTACATCAATAGTTATTGAAATGTCTAGGGGATGTACATCATGTTTCAAATATCTACAAATTTCTACAATCAATCCCTTTAATTTTTTGGTCCCCTTAGTACCCCTATCTAGTGTAGTTAGCTAAGACATTGAATGTGGCCCAAATCTCAATAACTAAAAAAACCCTGTAATGGTGTCATTTTTAGGGCAGGCTTCCATGTGGAGTCGGGGTTGTTGAAGTTCACTGATCAACAATGGATAGGGAGTTCTAGAAAAACTAGACACCCATTCCATCGTTGATCGGTGGACTTCACTGGGCCCAACTCCACATGGAAGCCCACCCTTAGGAGAAGTGATCCCAAAATAGGTTCAAGAAAATTAGCCAAATGTTCATTTTTGAAAGATTTTTTTGAATTTAACACTGAGTGTATGAAGAAATTAAGTAGCAAACGAGCGAAATTTAGCCAGTTTGGGCATCGCTGCTTAGGAGTCCACAATGAGTAAAAGGTCCGTAATGGGCTGTTTTACCTTATATATATATATATCTCTCTCTCTATATCTCTATATACAGATTGTAATTTCATTTTCTTTCAGTGGGTAAAGACCTGTCCTCTTCATCATTGCTTGGCTGAGTTGGCTCCGGTTCGAGCTCGGAACAATTAGGGTTTAGTTGTCAAACCACCGCTCACCCCCAGGCTTGTTGCGAGGGCCAAAAGTCTGTTGCACGTCGTCGATTGTTGTCAATTAGGTTTTGGTCGTCAATCTTTCCGGAAGGTTGGTGATTGGTTTGTGCCATGGTGATGATGCGGAAGGCCCCGCTAGTGGGGCACATGCTGGTGAAGGGGTTAGACGGACGCACCCTCTGTTTGCGCCTCCCGAGCGACGCTGTGGTTTCTGGGGCGAGTGTCGCGGGGCTCTTGTGTGCGCGGACTGGTATCCCCACGCACTGTTTCTGGTTGGTGACGGGCACTGCCGTGGTGCGTCACGATTCTTTCCTGACTTCGGAGGACGGACGTTTTCCTTCGTGCTCCTTGTTGCTGCGTTTGCCGGGAGGTACGAAGTCCAAGGACGACAGGATTGCGGACTTTCAGGAACCTGAAGGTTTTAGAGCTCGCAATTCGAATAGCAAGCGCAAGGTGGAAGAAGAGGATGTAATAGCAAAATTGTTGGATGAAGCAGATCCACCAAGGTGATCATCCTAATACCAATACTGTCGTAAACTCCTGGCATGATCTCTTGAAAATCTTCTCCAGCTGTAGCGCTCTAATCAGATATTCTCTCCGTCCGGAAAATAGCTTTCCTACAGCAAATTCTTTTTCCTTTTGTTTTCCCGGAAAATGAGTGTCCGACGCTCTTACTACAAGTAGAAGAGATTTTCTCTCAGCTTGCAATGCTTGATTGTTTAATTATTGCGTTTAGTCGTCTCGGAAGTTGACCTAGTTCAAGTTCACTCTTAGCCATCTGCCTGGATGAATATAGGTTGCGACAGCCTATATCAACCCCTTACCTCGTAGCTATGTTTTCCTTGAACCCTGGTTCATTTTGGTTGTAGTATTATCTATTCGGCCTTTTGCCCCAGTCGGTTTTTCTTTTTCTTCAAAATATGTGTAATCCCGTGTATTACTCAAAATTAGGCACTTATTTCCAGACGAAGAGGGTATCAATGACTATGGAGAAGGAAACACGTTGCATGCAGTTTTGTCAGAACATTTCAGCTCGCCAAGTCTCCCATTTACTAAAATCCTGGAGTTGGTTGCATTTGTAGAGCCAGCAAGAAAGCTCGATTTCCTAAGGGGAAGAAGGACTCAGGCGCCAAGGCAGTTTTGCAAGATCCCGTGATTGGAGAGGAGGATGGAGGACCTATTTTGGCTACTGATCCTCGTTTGGCAGCCAAGGAGCGTGCACTTCAGCGTACTGTTCTCAATGAGCAGCTTATTAATACCGAGGATGTCTCATTGGTCAATGATACTGTTACCGCCGAAGAAAAGGTCAGCTACTCTGCGCTCCCCTACTGCTTTTCTCAGTTATCTTTCATTTTCATTGCATTGCATCCTTACAGAATTTGCCTTTCCTTAGATCTGATTCTTCGCATATAAGACTTGTTCTCGTTCTGCTTTCTTTCCAACATTTCCTTTGTTGAGTTGTGACGTGTGTTTTATTCCAGGGTGCTATGGCAAGGTTAGAAGACGGCATTACAATTGAGCCTTTCAACTTGAATCAAGAAAGAGAAGAAGGCTACTTTGATGCTCAAGGCAATTATGTTGAGTACCGGCTCAATGAGGATGATAAGGTAGCTATTTCTGATACGAATCCTGCTTTCAACCAGTATGGATGCTGGCCCCGACTAGAAATTTATTACTTAATTTCACTAGTAAGTTTTGGATGGCATTGCCTATGATATTTATTTTTTCTTGTTTTTTACTTCCAAGAGCCTTAGTGATTACATTAATTTATGTGCATGTTTTAATCATTTGCCCCTAGTGTTAGGATCAATGCTATTTTGGTGCATTTCTCTTTCTCAGTAAGTTGTGGTGCCCTTGCACTTAAAGCATGCCTTTCGGAGCAGGACGCGTGGTTTGAGACTGCAGAAGTTGACGAGAGTCTGCAAGCAAAGAAGGTTAAGGAGAAGGAAATGGCAAAAGAAGACACTGAGCTTACAACTGAAGAGCGGTGGGTACTTCAGAAGCGAATTGCGAATACTCTTCTTCCAGGAGAAACGGTTGGTTTCCCTCGATCCTTAGGTCATCTTGTTCTTTTGCCAAGTCCTCAGGTCACTTTTGCGAAAAGAGAATCTTTCAGGTGTTGGCATCAAGTCCCAAGTGGTGTATCACTTTACCAACTCACCTCGCGCTGGGCTTTAGATTTTGCGAGCGTTTAGAAGATTGCGAGGAGTAACGAAGGACAAGAAATGGGCTCCGCCGATGGTCGGAGAGACCAAGCAAATTTTTGATCGACTGACAGAAGATGCGATGAAGCTGTTAGACAATGGCGATTACAGTAAGACCTCTAGTCTGCTGGATTACTGATCACTCCAATTGTGGCCAATTTCTTGGATATATTTTGATTAAAGACTTGGATTGCTGATGAATGTCGTAATTTAGAATTCAGTTCCGGAAAGCAGTAATAGCAATACCCTGTCTAATGAGGGAACAGTGCACTTGTACAGTCTGTATGAGGTTTGACACCTCACGGACATCAGTTTGTGAGATGTACTTGACAAGTTTCAGTACTTATAGCTTCTTGACAGTTACCCAAATCTTCCACCGCTAATTCGGTGAAAATTCCTACTGCATATAATTTATCGAAAGTCTTTACTAAATTTTAGACATCTTTGTGGTGTATTTGCAGACATATATAACGAAGATAAAGAAACTCTGCAGCGAGAAGCTGGTATATACGCATTCCATCTTTTCCTGAAATTGGTCCGTACATTTGACTTAGTTGAATGCCTTATTTGAGTGTGTTTGTTCTGAGATGAGTTGGTGCTTGTTCAGATGGTTACGAGGCCCTTGCTCGAGCTAGAAAAGGTGAACCAAGTGGTAGCAATGGGACAACGCAGCATCCTTCTCAGGTACCGTTCAGATATTGCTCTGACAATTTTGTGACGTGATGCAAGTGAACTAGATGGATAAGTAAGCACATGTAAAATTCTTGAAAGTTGGCTGACAAGACAATCACACCTAAGGAAACTCAGAAGCTCAGTATGTGTTGCGCTTAACTTTTTAGAGCACGCTGCAAATTTTCTCCTATTTTGTCCGTGATATTTGTCAAATTCCCATACGCAGCGCTCTATCCTTGCCCATATAACCTATTGAGTCATGTATTTGTTTGTCTAATATGGTACATCTGGTCTAATATGGTACCTCCTGGTTATTGGTAGTGTGGAATTACATTTCTCCAGTCCAATTTATTTTTCAACTCTAACTCGCCATAAAGAAATCTTCGCTGAAGAGGTGATTCCAACACATTTGATTGGCAGGTGCAGTCTACCGCTGGAGACATGTTCGGGGACGATGATTCTTTTGACATGTTCGGTGGAGACGACGATGTACCTTTATCCAGTACAGTAGGAGAAACTTCTGGCAACACGCATTCACAAGTGGAACAAATTAGCAGCACCTTACCTGAGCTTCCTGGATATGTTTATGATGCAAATTCGGGGTAAGATTAGTTTCAATAGCCAACGGGAATGGCGATGTCCGCGTGTTGAACTTTAGTTTTGCAACTGTTTCTACAACTTGTGACGATATGGCATTAGACCACTTTATGGCGCCATGGTTTACAGTGAAGTCACTTTCTAGATGTGGTATCACAAGTTTTGTTGCAAGTTCAGTAACATGATATGTCAACTCCTGTCTTTCAGAATCGTTTTTAACACAATTCATGTTTGTGTAGGTATTACTACAATGCAAATGATGGTTATTTTTACGATAAGAAGTCGGGCCTTTTCTGCAATGCAGCATCTGGGAAATGGCAAGTCTGCTTAGCCAATTTCACCTCTGGTTTTTAAATTGTTTTGACCGTCTAGGGAGACATCGGTACTAGAATCCTTGTTGCCTGTTCATTTTTTTTGTACCATATCTTCATGTTTTTTGAGTTTGATGTGGGAATTTGCAGGTTCATGTATGATGGTGCAAACGCATCGTATCTGGAAGTCCCGGAAAGTGGTGACACAGGCGCAAATATGACGAGGGTTGGAGCAGAAGCGTGACACCTTTTACAGTTTCAGTTCAGTTTTAAACATTGTAGATTTGGGGTTAGTGTCCCCCTCAATCACCGAGTACAAGGAACGCTGAGGAACATGGTTTGGATTCTGTAAAGAATGTGCATGTTATTGTTCATACTCTTGTCCTGTATATGAGGTCGTTTTCGTGAAACTCCCACTACGGTATTGTGCTTCAGACTCTCAAGTTGAGAGACCTCTAGCTAGTCTCCATGGATAAGCGTTTTTCAGTAAAAAATTCTCGCTCATTTACAAGATTCCTACAAAATATTAGGAAGTACACCTGAATTCGACCTAAATCCGACCTGGTAAGCTCTAGGGAACCGTGTCCATGCAAGAGAAAATGATACTCCCTCCCAATTTTGTTGGAATTTTTTTGACCCAATTTCATTGATCATATTGTGAAAAACATAATTAAGAAAGGTTCCAAATTGTATATCACCAGAATCAATGAAGAACATTGCATGAGTTCATTCCAACCTAAATAAAATTATCCACAAGAAAGTGTTTTTTTGATCTAATTGAAAACAACTTTAAAAATATATGACATTCAAAATGGTCAATCATTTTGGGATGGAGGGAGTAAAATTTTTGCACATTGACATGTGGTTATGAAGCTAAATGTAAGTTCTTGTGTAAATTTTGGAGGCTCAATGAATGTCTTGAATATTTGAATTTGAAGATAGTAGGATGATAGAAGGTGAACCAACCTATTATGGAGTACCACTTATCTCAATTCTACCCTTTGGTTCCATATGGGTACATTTTAGAACTTTAATTTGCACTATAAGTACTTGAAGATGGAATTGGAATTTGGTTTGTAATAGGCTAGTTGGTTTGAAGTGTAATGTAGATGAAGGAAAATTCATGTGATGTATTGAAAGAAAAGATATTTGTAGTATCTAAATGTTGTCCAATTAAGAGATTAAATTTGGAAAAAAATTTCATAGAAAATGTCTTTATGAATGGTAGCTAACTTCACATTACTTTAAAATGGGCCCATTCATTACAAACCACCCCACACACACCCCACCCCCTCCATGTTGTCCTAGTGTTAATCTACTATTTGGGATATTTTGCTTGTTCCTTTTCCATCCAAAGTAGAATTGATATTGTATAGGAGTTGGTTTTTGATGTAGTTATCTTATGCAACATGATTGTTTGGAAATCAACCATTGTGGTATTGAAAATCATGAAGAAGATTCTCCTCATGATATCAAAGCGTTCTTGAAACAATCTTAAATCATGGATTCAAACATTAAAAATGCAAAGGGCAAATAAAACATGCAATAAAACATATTATTCTTCAATTGTAGCCCTAGAAACAATTTCATCTCAATGAGATTCAACTTGATTGTCTCAATTGAAGCAACAATTTCATTAGTCAACAATTATTTAGTCAAAGTCAAATAGGAACAAATTACTTTTTAAAATGTTGAATTTAACTATTTTTACTTGGAAAGCATGATTATAGAATTTTGGAATTTTCAAAGTCAAACCCTCCACAATTTTAAGATACTACATGATTTTTTTTTTAATTATGACAAATGCATTGGTCCCCAATACATATTTGGTAAAAATTTCTAATTGTCTTGTTAATTTTGGGTTTTTTTCTTGGTTTTTTAAAGGGCTTGAAAATTCAGATTTATTCTAAGAAGTAACTTATTCTTTGTTTTTTTTATTCCAACGATGATCTTTAGGTCGGAACTAGTTTAGCCAAATTTTTAATAACTTTTGGAATTTCTTTAGGGGCTACTTTGAGACCATGAGGGCCTTTGAAGCACCACAACACAAATGAAATGATTCTAGGACAAAAATGGTAAAATGAAGTCAAGATGAACTAATGGTGGAAAGAAGTCAAGACAAAGATGGTAGAATGAAGCCAAGATGAAAATAATGGAATTTTGAAGACTAAAATTGAAGCCTATAAATAAGCCAAGTAAAAATTGTAGCTTACATTGTAGGACATACCTGTATTTTTTCTAGAAATGTTCAAAGACAAAATTTCAGCTTTTAGAAAGGCTAGAAAAGCCTACATTTTGAAGTTTAGGCACATTGAACTTGCTACTAGTAGAGATATTCACTTAAAATTTTTGGGACAATCTACTTGAACAAGTAAACCAAAGAATCCTATGATTCCATTTGTTAAAAAATAAATGATAGTGATGAAGATTTTGACCTTGCTTTGAGGACAAATATTTTGAAGCACTTTTGGTCCTCTAAACATCAAAGAGTTTCATAGGTTAAAGAATTTTTTTTCCAAAAACATTGAATAGAAAAAACACAAATTTGAACTATTATTTCTATTTTCAGAGTATTTCATTAAAAAATCCCATCATTAATTAAACATTTGGTATAAATGATGGCCCTAACACTCAAGTAGACTATAGGTAGAAGTTAATAGTCAAAAAATGATTGCAATTAATATTCTCGCATTTTTGAACTCAGTACAAAAATTCATTGATAATAAATTTTTAAAATAAGTATTATTTTAAGTTTATTTTCTTTATATTAAATAATGGGTGACAATACTATCACATTTAATTATATAATGTAATCTATGGTTATTAATCGACAACTTTTATTCAAACTTGTTACTATATTTATCTTTCAAATTATAACAAACCTTTATAAATCATCAAATCGTCAAATACTTTACAAAACCTAGGAGTTGAAGGGAAATTTTTCTCTCCAAAAATTACACAAGTATCAAGTTATTAGAGCATCTCCACCAGTGCTCTCTAAAAAGGACAAGCCAAAGCAATAGTGCTGTGTGTCAGAGCTGAGGAAGGGGCCAGTGCCTTATTGGGCCCCACCAATTCACATTACAAAAAGTATTAATAGTTAGAAGCTCCCGTTCCCCAAGGCGCAATAATAATGAACAACTTTAGTTATGGGAAATTTGTGACTAACCCTGTGAAATGTTGAAAATGTATGAGTAAACACATTGCCCGCTCCTCTACTTGCTAGACTCCCACCCTGAGACATCATTGGAATTTGGGCTTTGCCAACTTCCCATAGCACAAGTCAATACTTGACAACACTGTAGGATCTAGTGTCTGGCTCAAAATGTGGCAAGGCCTGTGTTGAATATCGACACATGCTGCAATTGGTGGGACAATTCTAAGCTTTTGGGCATGCCAAACCATTTGAAGGGGTAGTGTGGTGTGCCGCTGTGGAGATGCTCTTATCCATTAAAATTACATTTGCATGATTCAATATTGTATGATAGTTAACTAAAAAAACTCATGCTACTAGTAGTTTGCAATGACATGATGCATTAAAAATGTGTGTTGAAATCAAGAATGTGAATAATAGTTGTACCACATTCTTGCAAATCATGGATCATATGATGCCTACAATCTCCACAAAATTGTCCTATGTAAGTTATGAGCTCATACCGGGGCTTCCTAGGAACTTGGTCAAAAATAAATAATTAAAAAGACTCGTCAATTTCTGGAAAATTACTGACCTAACTTTCTTATGTGTGTAAAAATAAAGATTGACTAATTTATAGAAATTCAACTTGCTCCGCAAAATCTTACACCTCTTCTTTGTCAATAAATTGTAAAAATACATTGCAAGTTTTTTGCCTCACTATTTTGACCATTCTAAAGCATAATCTTTCACAAACCAAATACAACTCACACATGCAACAAACTTTGACACTTAACAAAACCATGACACACCAGGTAGAGAGTTTAGGGTTTGGAGGTAAAGACAAGAATTTAGGTGAATGTGGCCACTTCATATGAAAGTAGCAACAACCATCCAAAAATTGTAAGAACAATTTGGATAAATTCTTGACTTTTTTTAATTACTCCCTCCTTCCCAATAGGATTTTCCTGTTGGATAAAATATTCTAGAGTAAGGTTGAAAATAACATTTTAAAAACTTGTTTCACAGTGTAAATAGAGTTCGGTTCACTCCTATCATCCTATAAACTTTGAGTTTTGGAGCCCTTTTCAAAGTGTAGTTTTAGAACGCTAAAATTAAAGTGAAATTTCAGAGACATTTTCAAGGAGTAACAATGGATGCTTAATTGTTGAGTGTGAGGTTGTCATTTTGTAGGTTGGACAGAAGACCATTTGTAGATCTTTGTTCCGCCACCCAAAGCTTCATCTCCTTCAATCAAGCAATACTCAAAGAAATGCAAAAATAAGAATGAATAGTATTGATTGACCCCTTCAGTCATTACATTAGTCTTTCAATTGATGATTGCACGGATGGAGGGGAAACAAATACTTTGAATTGTTTTGTTGGTCACAAAAGTGCTATAGGAAGATCATTTTGGAACAAAAAATTAAAACCAACAACAGATCCATTTTGGGACTGAGGGAGTAAATTTTAAAACTATCTATTTTTAATGTATTATTTTTTGGTAATCCTAACTATTTTTTTGCACTTTAATTAATTATTAGGCAAAAAGTTGCCTAAGTGCTAGGAAGTTACAATAACCCACAATGCATGCAAACCATGTGCATAATTATTCAAGGCTTCTATCTCAACAAACAATCATAGGATGATTGAGAACTTTTTCTTTGAAAGTCTATGTATTATAAAATTCTTAGTTCACTCATATAGTGTCCAAAAAATGCATTGAAAGTAATTACAAATCTCCATTTGACTCACAAGGAAATTTAATAAACAATTGAATAGTATGTGCTCAAATGCTTTTCCAAATTATTTTAGGCGTAGTCACCTTAGCAAAAGTGAAAATTTTAATTTTAGTTAAGTTAGCTGTAATTATTTCTTTCTAAAAGCAAACATCTTTAGATGATTACCTATAATGTACTACATCTATTAATGGAGTTTACAGTAGCTTTTGGACACCTACATTTTCATAACTTTGCAAAATTCTTAGTAGATATTCATAAAGTTCATATAGTGTTCAAAAAAATGCATAAAAAGAGAATCTAAAATCCTCTTTTGGCATTGAAAATTGGGCAATTAAATAATAGGAAAACAAGACTCCCAAACTTCTTTAGATGCATTTTGATGCCTAGAGTTTAAAATCATGTACTCCTAATATTACTACTCCCTCTATCTAGAAATGATTGTCTACTTTGAATGTTATGTTTTTTATAAGGTTGTTTTGAATGAGTCATGTAGAGACTTCCTTGTGGCTGATTCTATTTTGGTTACACTAAACACATGCAATGTTCATCATTGATTCTAGTGATATACAATTTGGAACCTTTATTAATTATGTTTTTTACAATATGATCCATGAAACTAGAAAAAAAAAAGCTCAACAAAATTGGGGACAATCACTTCCCGGGGACGGAGGGAGGAGTATTTACACATGGGACCTAATATGAATGAGGCCCTTAATTGTATGTCAATCCAAGGAAAAAGTATTTGAGTTTCTCATAGATTCATTCCTCATGGAATATTTTCAGAATCAATATAAGTTAAAATAGGGGAGCTCATAATTGAACTCGCTGACAATACACGTGTCAGCGCAGGGTTTGAACTTTCATTTAGCGACTTGCTCTCTGACCCCAACTGATGAACTGATGAGCGCCACTGGTAGTGAAACTGCCAACGCACTGCGCCTCTCACTTGCCCAATTTCAAACTGCCCCAAGATTCCCGAAACTCATGGCACCAAGCAAACTTAGCGAAGCGAAGCCACCCACCTACAACTAAGTTAAGAAGCTTAGACCCCGTCAACCCCAACCCAACCCAACCCAACCCAGCCTCGATTTCTCCGAGGCCACAATCGATCTGCTCCGTCTCTCCTCTCTGCCGAAGGCAAGATCCGCTCCATCGCAGTAGTAGTGGATCGATTCAAGGTAAGCAACTACAATCCAATCCAATCTAATCCTCTCATGAAGTGGAAGCAACGAAACGAACTCATTGGAAGTCTTGATGATGATTACGCATGCATTCATGGGTCAGCATTTCAGCAGATTTGGAGAAGGATTCACGGGACTGCACTGGTGGCACGATTCTCTTCAAATCCCGCTTGATCGCTTGCTAATGGTGGTTTTACTTTAGGTTTAGCTTTACTCTGCTTCCAAGTCATGCCTACTAATCTGGGTTCTTTCTGAATTTGTATTTCTTTCTTTCTTGTAGCTGGATTGGCGCTGAGCTGGTGCAGTCTGGCAACGAATTGCAGGTGAGGTTGTAATTTGATGATTTTCTTGGGAACCCGGCTTCCAGATTTTTTATTTTGTCATGTCGTGATTTGGGTGGCCTTATAAGTAGGTTTAGTGGAAAAAAACGCTGCTCACAATCATCACTATCATTATCATTATCATCATCATCATAATAATTATAGGAATAATGCAATTAGGTGGTTGTGTCGTTCGGTATGGGATCGGAAAGTGATTAGTAAATGAAGATTTGGGATTATTCATGGTGATTCTGTTGTTTTGGGTGACAGGCGGGAAGAGTGATTGAAGCCCTGGAAGGCTGGATCTCCGGCTTCTTCAGCCGATGTCGTCTGAGGCACTGACCGCGAGTGCGCAGCGCGACTATGTGTTCGTGGTGAATCCCAGCGGTAAAAAATGAATGAATGCACTCCTTTGGGCAGTCCGTACGTTGACTCTCGTACTGTTTGTCAGATTATATTTGTAAAAAGAATTGGTTATAGTTTTTGCTTTGTTTGTTTTTCAAAGAACATGTATGCAGTATTGCAGTTCCATTGGAAATGGCAGTGTGACAGGGCCTGATGGTCGTGGAATTCGAGGGTGCAGGTGCAAATGGGCGGACGGGACAGCAATGGAAGCGAATGCTTCCGGACCTGAATTCACGCCTCGGGAAAGACTGCAATGTATGGGAATTGCTTGCAATAGGGTTTTCTATTGGGGAGCAGTGGCAGCGCTTTATTGACGCTATTTTGCTGATATCGTTTTTTGTGTAAATTTTACGTTGACAGATTCGGGAGGCACTCACGACGGGCCCTTTGCATGCAATTGAGATTGCAAGGGAGGTGCGTATTCTGTTTTGCTTTGCCTTAATCTTTGAGTTCCTCTTCTCAAGAGATTCCAACTTGCATTGCGTTATTCTAACTGAGATGGTTGGAAGTGCTAATCTTCTTGAAGCACTTTAGGCCTGTCAAATGAATTCTTTGGGCTAAATATCGCCAGATTTTGGCAAATTTTTGTTCTAACTACAAACTACCGGGGATTTGAGGTAAATCTTATTATTTAGCCAAATGAAAACTTGTTGTAAATTTCCAGAAATTGAATTGTAGCTATCAAAATAACAAAAATACTATGCAAAATTCACCGGAATTGGTTGCCTCATCCAAATCCTTGGAGTCACCTTAGCGAAAGTTGAAAAATGATAAAAAAACCAACCCGCTGCTTGGGGCTGTGATATGAAACAGGCGGTTCGCGATGGAGCTGCAGCGGTGGTGGCCGTGGGAGGAGACGGAACATTGCACGAGGTGCGTCTTGCTGAACAAACCAACTTCTGCCCAATATGTCCATGTTGTTTTGCTTTACAATGAGACAGAGAATTTATGGAGCATTTATGAATGACTTCTTTATGGTGCTCATCATAAAAACAATCCCTACATAGATTAGGGATTTCAGTAAAATTGGACTGTTTTAGACATGATAAAGAGGATCTTTCCAATAATTGATGGGAAGGTCTCTACAGACGACGGTGGCCTTGGACAGGCCTTTGTATGATCACTAACAACATAGGGACACCTCGCTAGAATCATGGAGAAGATTCTCTGCATGATGTTGTCTAAAAGTTTCTGAAAAATTCTAATTTACTAAAAACTTTGATTTAGTTCTTTGTTGAGTTAATAAACATTAGATTCTTACAGTCCATATGCTAGGTTAATACTGATGCGAATATGCGTTCTGTTTGAACAGGTACTCAATGGTTTTTTTGAGAATGGAAAGTTGGTCCAAACTCGGGATGATCGACCTGCGCCACGGACGGCCCTTGGGGTACTGAAAATTCCATCTATCTGATTATTCAGGAGATCATTCGCAATGGTTGCATTCCCATATTTTGAAGTATATGGTATCTTTATTCAATTTTCAGTTTCAGTTCAAACTTATTGCACTTGTCATTGACAGGCAGTGACAAATGATTGTTCACCTTTGTGTCACTGGTCAGGATGGACTGAGCAGGATGCTTGATCTTGAATCTGATTTTTGCAAAGTTTCTCAATGGTGGTTGTTACGTTATGGCAGCTCATTCCAATGGGTACGGGCTCCGACCTTGCACGCCATTTTGGCTGGTAAGCGCCCAAAAGTTTGCCCAGCATTAACCTACTAGTCAGTGTAGTTTCAATTTTTATATTGCAAAATTTATATAATATCTCATGGTGCTTTTCTTCTGCATCACGAGTTTCATTTTCCTTATTTTTGTTGAAGGTGAGGTGATTGAGATCTCTGTTTCCAGTTACTCCGCAAATTTCAGTAAATGCACTCTGACTTCATCTGAATATTCATTTTGTGGCTGGTTCGTCCGGTCAGGAAATTGAACGACAGCCACCAAGCCATCGATCGGCTTGTTAAAGGTATGCTTTTGGAAGTTTTAACATTATAACATTCTAGTGCAAAGTTGATCACCTATTCCTGTCTACAATAGTTGACTGAAAACCGATCCTTTCATTCTTGATCTTGATATTAGAGGATACATGTCAAAGACAGTAGACATCAGAGGACGAGGGCATCTTGGATACCCCAATTTTCCTTGAATTAGCAGATGGTCCCAAGATTTTAGGAGATCTTTTTAAGAATGTTATGAGTTTTTGTTAATTTCTATGTAGGATTTAAAAAATTAATAATGATAACATTTTTCGTTTTCAAAATTTTGTCGATGATGATATTTTTGCTACCTTTTTTATGTATTGCGTTGGTGCAGACCATAGGCGGAGGATAGATGTAGGGAGAGTGCAATTACTTGATGGCAACGTTGATCGATGCTTCCTCAATGTGGCTAGTCTTCATTTGTAAGTCGCCGATGACTCGACATAGCGATGCTTATGGAACTGGCGGAGATCTCTTAACGCTGTAATTCCTACCAGGTCTTGGATGAAACGTAGATATGCTATGAGTATATGACTTCCACAAGTTTCCTGAAGTTATTATAAAAAAATAAAGTCAACTTGATCCTAAGTTTAGCGAGACTCAATATGCCTTCTAAGAACTTTCTTGTAGGTTGAATGTGATGAACATGTCTTTTAAAGCATTTAGGTGTTAATAAATCATTGCCTGTTGTTTCTAGGTACATGCACAACAACAAATAATTAGTTTGACAGGACCAAATCACTCAGAATCCTCCGATCCTTCCAAGAATTAGGTAGAATCTGTACGGGGCATATCTGAGGTCCACGTAGTCATACCGTTGCTCTTGTTTTTTAGGTGTCTTCTTCGTCTATGTTTGTGGGAGTAAAGAATGTTTTCGAAATTCAATTAATCTAGCGATATACTATTGTTATACTTGCCTAAAATTCTCAAATATTTTTCATTAAATAAAAATATTTGAGTTTTAAGAACGAACGATCAGATTCAAGTAGAACTTGTTTGGATTGCGTTTAGATCATGAAGATTTTGTAACGGAATGGAGAAATTTTTTTACTCGATATACTGATTCCAGAAAAGGCAAGATTTTAACTGAACCTTGCTTTAGAGGCTGGAAAATTGGGGCCTTAGAATGTTGGTGCTTGTGTGCAGGAGTGCGAAGGCTGGTCACTTTGCGTCCATGCACAAAAAGCTTGGCAACCTGTGTTATATTATTGGGGCACTTCAAGCCTTCAGGTCACACAAGGATCGAGACTTGAGGATGAAGGTGAGCATACTCGTTTATATTACCTCATCTGATGAATGCTGCATTTCTGGTGCCAAGGATGTCTATTAACCCTTAAGCGCTCTGACATACATATTTTCGATGATGAGCAGAGTGCTTCATTCCAATGTTTTAATCCAAATATGTTCTTATTCATCCAAAGCAATTCTTGAATCTTTAAATGAATCTTTAAATAATGGCCTTTCTTTTTGACCGATCGGACGAATTGAGGTAAATTAAATATTTAGACAAAGATATAAGCAAAATTGTGCAAAAATCCCCAAAAGTATTTCGACATTGAGGGGTTAACCTTCGCTTATAATCTCAAGCTTTCCTTTCATGGCTGAGTGAGACTGACCAACACAAGAGTCCAATACAAGAATTTATTTCGAAAGTAATTTTATTTGTTCTTGTCTTTGGAGTAAGTTATGTCCACCAAAAAACATCCAAATAAGCATTGAGAATGGTACCTATATAAGACTACTGTACTTTTGGTTTACTAGTGTAGGCAATTGAATGATGATTTCAACAGATTTTAGCATGTATATTTTGGACATCATGTTTCTAAACCGATCGATCCCTGGCTCTCACGTTTAGACCATGTACATGTATACCGAGAATCTCTACGAGTTGCTTTTGGGTAAGGGTACAATTAGATGTAGCTACCTTACTATTTTGCAATTAATTAGTTACTTACTTTGTATGAATGGCTCTGGTATTTTCTTTATCTGCAGATTGATGGGGGTGAGTGGAATTTAGTTCCGAAAGTTACAGCTACTTGTGTGGGTAATGCCAAGTATTTTGGTGGAGGGATGAAAATTACACCGACTGCCGACCCCTTCAACGGCAAATTGGAGGTAAGGAAACTGATTTTCTCGAGGAGCTTTGTGATGTATCCTTACAGGACGTTCTTAAAGGCGTTCCTTTCCTCTTCCACCTCACTAACCCCTTAAAGGACCGAGGCACATTTTAGACACAAATTGTGAAAAACTGCCACTTTTTAGGGCATTGAGAAAAAAATGAAAAAAAAAAGTTTAAAAAAAAAATTCAACCGTACAAATTTGTACTAGACTACTATGGGAATGTGTGGAAAAAATTTCAGAAACTTTGATCATATGGATTGAAAGATTATAATGTTTGAAGTTAGGAGAAAAAGTTTTTTTTCGACCTTGCCTGATAGGGCCAATAGCCTTTAACTCCTCCTAGAATGAGATTTTTACACTACACATGGTTATTTTTTTGACATTTGCATCTTAAGGTGTATCATGAAAGTTACATACCTGCCAAATTTCAGAAGTAGAGGAGGTGTTTTGCACATGCTGCTCGAAGCTGCCCAAGCTGTCAGAAAAGTTTAGGGCAGCATAACTTTTTGATTCAGGCACCCAATCAGAAAAAAATTATATTCCCACTTAGGGGATACATGTTGACACCTTGAGTCAAAATTTGAAGAACATCCGTTAGAAAACAACTTTATACAAACCTACTTGCATATGTTCAATGGTCATTTGGTCCTTCAGGGGCTAATTGAATAAACATGCTTTCCTTGCAAACTAATTGAATTCAAGATTCAGCAATTGATAGGTTGAGAGGCTTGTCATGGAGGGGGCCTGGAGATCCAATATTTCTTTCCCAAGGCCAATATTCTTGCTTCACAAGGGCCCCCTTCCAGGTTGTTCATAAACGTTATCTGACAATTATAGGGGAACTTAGAAGATGAATTTCCAATTTCTTTTGTGCAATAGAAGTTTCAAATCCTGTTATTTTATTTTATTGTATGAATCCGCAGTGTAAGTCTTCAGGTAAAAGCTAGACTGCTTGGCTCCATCAAATAGTCGTTCCTGTGGTTTCGTTGATGCAGGTGGTTTCCTTGATGGAATATAAGTGGTATGATTTCATTTTGAAGATGCACACTTTGTACCAAGGGACTCACGTGCATCTAGACAAGGTCAAAACAACTAGGTAATTGATTTGCAAGCTTCTTGTTGCATCCTACTCCTGGTCCACACTTCCAGTTCTTCAATTGTTAGTGAGTTTGATGTATCGTAAAATTCTGAGTTTCGGAATCCAATTAAGGTGGGTTTGTGATTTCCTTCGGATGTGACAGTGTTCAAACCTTAGAGGTGGAGGATTCCAAGAACAAGTCGAGAAGGGAAGATGTGTTCGTGCAAGCTGACGGTGAACACCTGGGTTTCCTTCCAGCCAAATTCTCAATTTTTCCTGGGCAGTTGGACTTTATTGTTTAAATTCAACGTTGCCTTATAGTATTTTTCTCACGTTTGGTTCCAACAGTTGTTATCCAAATAAAATAATCATTTTGGATTGAGATGAGGATTCTCACGGAAGAAACTGTTTTGGGGGATGCAATTGATCAGTACTGTTTGGCCACATAATTATTCATCAGCCTAGCATTTAATTACTGGTTTGACATATGAACAGCCTTTTCAAAAAAATTGGATTGTTTCAAGAACTTTTAGATGGCATTCTAGAGAAAATCCTCTTCATTATTCATAGTGTGATTGCACACAATGATACATAAAAGAGACCTTACAATCATTGCACATGCCCCATTGCTAACATGTCTCAAAAAGATGGTAAGATTTTTCCCAAGTTTTCAGTCAAGGCCGGTGCTTCGCAGAATACAAGCAAAAATTTAGTAACCCAGTGAGTCCTAGTATAAAGTTGCATGGTCACGGGTACATGCTCAAGGGTATACTTGATCAAAATCAAAAAGGCTGGCGCAAAAGAAGTCAACTTCAAACACACATTCCAAAACTTACGAAGGGGCTCGTACTCTGTACCCAAATCGATAACAAACTTGCAAATCATACAGAAACAAATCTGCAAAGTTACTAAGCATCTATTCACTCAAGACAATGCTAATTAAAAGCACACAATTTCCACACAAAATCAGAATCTCTTCCTGACTAACTTTCCTATTGTGAAGAAACATCCGATGGTCTCGTTTCAAAAGGCAGGAGCAACACAGGGCAAGCTTCCAAGTTACAAACAAACTTCCTGACATTAAAGTGAACGACGAGTCCTCGTAACTGTCCCTTACTATTTACAGGAGCGCGCACACAATGGAGCTTAAACATTCAAAACAACAAAATCTGGAATGGGGTATATGCATCATATGAAAAGTGTCTGTTTAAAGTTGGTAAGAATCTGTTCACATATGACATTGCTAATTAAAAGTACAAAATTTCCAGACAAAATTAAAATTTCTTCCTGCCTACCTTTTTTCCTACTGTGTCCGATCATCCGATACAGTCTCATCTGATGACGCGTCCCCATCATCGTCTGCCATCCCTGCTGCACCACGAATTCGAGGGTCCGATTCTGTCTCACTGGAAGAGTTCCCGTCTTCCCGTTTGGAGGACGCTTTCTGACGACTCTTGAGCTTGCTATCCACAGCAGGAAGTAGCCAACTCGGCAGCTGTTGAGATTCTCCTCCACTGGCATGCCTATGAGCTGAATCAGGTGACCCCTCCTCACTGAGTTTAGTGGATGCCAAGGGCGAAACCGTCTTGCGTTTCCTAGAAGAAGGTGCGGCTTCTATTCTGTGCCTGGAATGAGCGTCATCCTTTATGTCACCTTTTCTCAGTAATGGTGACTGCTTCCTCAATGGACTAGAGTGCCGGTGATGATGATGACCGCCCCTTGCACTCTTGCTCGAAGTGACCAAATTATCCACAGTATGGGAACTGCTTTGTACATGCGGGTTCCTTTCCAACCCCCCTGCGACCGGCTCACTCAAAGGCGGTGCAAAAGGAGGCAGTGAGGAAAGGTTTTTCAGAGCCATGAGCTCTTCTAAAGCAGGAGAGGGCCTAGAGAAGGAGGGTTGCTGCACAGGGGGGTCCAAAGTAGGTAAAGCAGAGAAATCAACAGGGCGCTTCGCAAATGAGGTAGAAGGAGCACTTGCAGGTTGTGCTGCACCACTGTTGAATCCTGGTGGAAAGTGCTGAAACGATGATGAGAAAGACGTGTTGGTGGACTCCACACCAGCCATTATAAAATTCAACTCATTTCGCGGTCCACTTTCAGCATCTACAACGGCCGGTATTCTTCTCTTCTTCATCCTTCTTCTTGGGGGTATGGGTAGGGGCCCAGGGTGTACAAACGGAGGTAGGAAAGGGACACATTCTTTGTACAAAAATGAGGTTGCCTGTGCAACCGCTGTGATCATGGGGGACACTGTTGCAGGTTTTGGGGGAGGGGGTTGATCAGGTTTGAAAGCCTCACGCAACCAATGGGGGAGGCTCTGGCTAGCCTCATTACCACTATCTGAGTTTTTGGATGCCCCAAGCCCTATTTTCAACCTCCTCTTCTCCAACTCCGCAAAAGTAGACGAAAGAGATGTTCTCGAATCATGATGACTTCTAGGTGAATCATGATAGCCCCTCGGCAGAAAATGCTCAAACGAAGCTTTTTGGGAAAATACTCCGCTGGAAGTCTGCCCTGCAGCTAACATCCCCAAGCCAGGTACCGACACCTGTGGGAGCAATGGCAAAGTTTGATGATCTTGCATCTGAGCATCTTGATTGAACGAGAGGTTTGCCAGGAAAGAGGCCGGCACCTTGGTTTTGTGCAGCTGTGACTGCCGCAACACGGCCTCTTTTGAAATTTCGTGGCGCCTACTTCGGCTGGTGTTTCCTTCCCACTTCTCAAACTCAATATTGGGGACAGTCTCCATAGATCTTGATGCAGTGCTAACCTGAGATCTTACAGAGTTGACGAGTTCCAACGCGGAGGATGATTCATGAACCTTAGGATGCTCGGGATTGCTCGTCATACTTGATGACCTCCGATATGACAAATCCACTGCCCTCAGACTCTCCAACACTTGCTTCCTGTCAAACTCCCCAAGCCCATTTCCCAGACCTGCTGGCGAGTTATTGCTCAAGTCAACAGTGTCCTTTGGGAAAACACTGTTCGAGTTGTTCTCTTTCCTGTGGGAGCCACTCAGCTTCTTGACATTCACTTCGTCACTAGCTGGATTGTATCTCTGAACAATACCTTCGTCTGCGTTGGGAGCTGGTCTTGCAGACTTGTTTTCAAGCTCAGCAGGTGGAGCCCCAAATAATTTCAATTGCTCCTCTCTCCATCGCTCTGCCAGATCATGGGCAGTTCGGTGTTTGTTGAATTTCAGACGTTCGTCTTTTAACATCTTTGTCCAGTTGCCGACACCAACACGACGGACGCCTTCAACAAAGACACGTTTGCCACGTTGTCAGCAAATAGTGAAGGCAAAGCTCACAAACAAAACAGCAGCTCTTCACCATCCGAGCCCCTACTTACACTGCGTTGCGTGTCCATCTCTCTCTCTCTCTCTCTCTCTCTCTCTCTCTCTCTCTCTCTCTCTCTCTCTCTGTAGGATATCTCGGAATTACTAGTGCTGTTCATCATACCCATATTTAGGGAGTTCCATTTCTCATCAACGTCAGCTTCCCACTGCAGAAATACAACTAACCTAGAGTTGCCTCAAGTTAATGCTGCTCGGAATTTTAACCAGTCAATACATCAAGGAACGGCAAAAGAGGAGCAATACCTGTCCACAAAGAATCAAGCTCATCTTCACTCCAATCTTCCTTGAACCTCGCATCAGCCTCTCCAAAAGGTAGACCCTTCTTGCCCACTTCATGGTTGTGCACACTCTGCAAGCCGATCATATCTTGTGAGCCACTTACAAGCCTTGAAGCTCCATCTAAGGACCGCTCTTCATGATGGTCACTAACACCAGATTTCAATAAGGCATTCTCGCCCACCTGTACTCTAGTGGCATCTCCACTACCACCTCCAGAATGGGATCCCCCTAAAGATGTGCCCATCTTGTTGTGAGACCGTTGTTGAGAGTCGTGACTTGCTCGTGCTCTCTGGAGCAAACCATCGTCATGGTTGGGTAAAATTAGTCCTCCCAAACCCAAAGACATAGACAGATTTGGAAAACCTTGGCTTGACTGAACGTTGGGCAAGGCATCAGTGGACAAAGATAGGGTAGGGTTTCCTCCATCAGTGGACGAAGAGGGAGGTAACATACTCCCCCCTTTGTGGCTTGCAACACGTTTGAGTATTTCAGACACACTCATAGGGTCTCTAGTTTCCGTTTTTAAACTCGCGCCAGGTAGACCAGAAGTCGACTACAACAAACACGAATCTCGTCAGACACACTACTCCACAAACACCAATTGCAATTACGAACTTCAAATCACTCTTCCAATAGAGACATGCCCCAAATGCTGCTAACAACAGATAAATGAAACCTACCAGCAGCGCAGAATTTTGACCCTCTCTTGGATACGCCCGTTGTAAGAGATCTGGCTGCGGTAGAGCAGTCCCTGCAAGTCCCTGCAATTCAGCATCATGCCTTCTCATTCCAGCACTGTCGAAAACGCGCTCTTCACTACCTGGTCGATGAACTCTTGATCCGATCACAGCAACATCTGGAGGGAAAAGCCGTGATGCCGCCTCACTAGCACCGGTCTGACCATACGACCGCCCTACACCTTCGAACGGAAGTCGAGGTCTGAGATTCACGAGTCCGGCGGTACTTCCAAAGACTCTCGCTCCAGGAATGGCGGGTGGTAACAGCTGCCGAATAGCTTGCGATGAACCCAGACTACTCTTGGAATGTTGTTCTGCCGCAAACTGTTTCCTCAATGCACTCAAATCTACGTCAACTTGTTCCCTGGAGACTGAAGGAGAAGCAAGACTTTTTGAAATGGCAAGGAGCTGCTCCCCACCCGTTAAAGAAGGCACAGGTTTTCCTGAAACAGTATAGACCCGATGAGGGTAAGAGACGTTGCCATCTCTTGACTGCTCCACATTAATTACGTGATTTGCAGAAGTTGTTCTCTGGGCCTCTCCAAGGCCAGTTGTATGAGGAGTCGCATTAGTTATGGCAGAACCGTCGGTGTGGCCCCCCTGGAAATGTGGTCTCCATATCCCCGTACCATCATCGTACGAAAGCTGTTGACTGGCTGCAACTTGTGAAGATTCGAGTGGATTTGAAGCTGGAGATTTAAGAGATATACCAGCTGGTTTCCCTTCATGCGCTAGACGACTTGGCTGAGCGTTTTCACCTCCCACATTTGAATCTATGTCAATGGCTTGATCCTTCTCACTGTACAGATAAAATGTAGCACTCTCAGTGCTCAGAAAGGCGATTGAATGTCAGGAAACCACTAATAGAAGGAGCGAATGGAAAACATCGCTGCTCAAGCCTAATTAGGGCGATACTGAATATGGATGAAGACCAACAATCAAGAAGTAAAACATAAGCACTTACAGTAGCGGCATGACATGAGGATCAGGTGTACGATCTCCATGGAACTCTTCCTCCGATAACTGCATGCCAACAACAAAATTGAAGTTCTTAAAAAATTTATCTAAATTCCTTGAAAACGAATATCGAGGTACGAAAAGAAAACATTGTCGACGCCACTAAAATTCATGAAAGAATGCGTTCGTGCATGAACACCAATGTTACTATTCACTGCTGGCAGTCCTTCCAATCAATTAAAAATGCTTACAATAGTAGAATTGGACTTCCTCATCCGCTTATCACGTCCTCGAACAACTCCTTCCATCTTTTCTAACTTATCCCATCTGCAGCATTCGCATATCAGTAACAACAATCGAAAGGAGATTGATTGTGATTACTGCCGGTGAAAATTAATCAGTACATTCTCTCCTCAAGTACTCCTACACGCTTCACAACTTGGAAAAGTATGAGGAAAACCCTCGTACCTCGCTCGCAAAAGCTTCTCCCATTTATTTTCATGTTCTTCAGTAAAATTAAGCTGAATATCATCAACTTCAGAATTCCTTGGAGCACCTTCCTCAGTGTCTACTTGCCGCGCATCGTCTGGTTCATTCCCGTTCCAAGTCTGATGATCCACGACCAACATAAGCAACTGGAAGTAACAGGTACAAACTCGACGACCAAAAGAAATGACAAGATCAAAGTTGATGAGGTCCAGGCACCTTCTCAGAAGACACCAATGTGGACGTGACCAACAAGCAATACCACAGACTCAAATGAGAAACGTTGAATGCATAAGTGCTGAGAAGCGCCTGTTCAGAGTGCATTACGAATGATCACAATATACTAAGACAACAAGCCCACCTTTTGAAAGTCCAACCTGTCACCTTCTTCTTTTCCTTCAGTCCCTTCAACATTGGTAGCAGTCGGCTCTGACCTTTCTAACAGCCGAGAGACCGCTGCATCATCCCAAACCATGCCTTTTTCTTTACTTGGGAATTCCTCAAATAATGCCTCGCCTTCATCAAAGCTGTCCTTCTGAGGGTTTTCAGTATTAAGCTCTAGCTGAGGAGACCTTTCTTCGGCAAAAAGCTTTTCAGTGCCCCACATAATGATATCTTCAACCTCTTTCCGAGAGCCAGATCTGTTCACAAAGATACGCTCTAGCACTGACTTTTTTCTCCCAAGTTGAAGGATCCGTTCCTCAACACTAGCACAAATGACCAGACGATAAACCATCAAGGTTTTGGATTGACCAATTCGGTGTGCACGACTCATGGCTTGGATGTCGGCATGGGGATTGAAATCCGAATCATAAATAATGACTGTATCTGCAGTGGGCAAATTAATTCCTAATCCACACGAGCGGGTAGACATGAGGAATACAAACCGTGACTGACCCTGGTTGAACCGAGAAATTGCGTCTTGCCGCTCCGACACAGGAATTGCTCCATCTATTCGCTCAAAACTCTGATGGCCAAACTCATACGACAAATAATCTTCCAGAATGTCCAACAGATTTGTCATTTGCGAAAAAATAAGAACTCTATGGTCTCCCTTCTTCAAATAATGCAGCATAGAGTGCAGAAGAGTTAGCTTCCCTGATGCTTTGATACGCATCTCCTGTAAGTCCTTGGGACTCCCTCCCTTAGGCACTGAGGATCCTGCAAGGAGGTATGGGTGATTGCAAACCTCCCGCAGTTGCATCACAATATTTAGCAATGGTTGATTCTGACCATCTCTGAGCACCTGATAGTTGTTCGTTAAAAGTTCCCTGTAGCACTCTGCTTGCACCACAGTTTGTTCAATAGGAACAACGCGCTCGACTATGGGTGGTGTATTCGGCATCACATCTTTCTTCAACCGACGCAGCATGTGAGGGGCCACTAGTTTTTTGACCTCGTCTAACTGGTCAGTTGAGTTAAACTTCTTTTCGAACACGTCCTGGGAGGAAAATATCTCTGGTTGTAAAAAATTGAGGAGGCGGTACATCTCAGTCAAGTTGTTTTGAAGTGTTCTCGTCAGAAGCACCCGGTGACCGACTTTCAATGCATTCAAAAGTGTAAAGAGCTTGCTTTCTTTAAGTCCGTAACCTTCATCAACAATCAAGACTTCCCAAGGAACAACGAGAAACTGACTCAAATCGGCAATCACCGTCTCATATGATGTCAACATGATATTAAACTTCAATAATTGCGAATCTGCATGCTTCCCTTCATCTCCTGATTTGCTGGCATACCACTCGTACTCCCGAATTACAGACCTTGCCTTGGCAGTTCCGTGATACTCAATGATGTTCAAGAAAGGTGCCCATACAGAGAATTCTGCCTGCCAACGAGACATAGAGGAGAGGGGCACCAGAACCAAGCAAGGAGCGTTCACATGAAACTCCCGGAAGATAGAGGCGAGGAACGCACATGCAGATATCGTACTCCCCAAGCCCATTTCGTCCGCAAGTATCACATGTCGACGTCGATACCAGCTTTTCCTAAGCCAGTTGAGCGCTTCCAGCTGATGAGGGAACAAAAGACCTCCCCCTTTCAACCACTCCGGCTGCTCAGTAAGTTCTTCAATCACTGAAGGGCGACTGTCACCTGTCATCCCATTGGCCTGCTTTGCAACTGCTTCAAAGCGTTCAAAAGCTTGAAGAAGCTCAGGATTCTTGGCAATCACCGGATGCCGCTCTTCTTCCCAAGTGCAATCATCATACGGCAAGCTGTGCCACTTCACCAATACTTCAGCAGGGCTATTCTTCCTTGCTCTCCGGCTCAATATTCGTTGCGGTTGTAAACATTGATCATCCATTGTAATCGAAGGCGCTGTCCCATACTTTGTTACATATTCTTCCAGTTTTCGTTTAGCGATGGAATTTAGCTTCTCTTCAGCAACCCATTCATTGTGTATGTGAGACCTGCCTAGCCACTTCACAAGAAACTCCAATGTTGATACCTGTTCAGCTACCTTGTCGGTACCGTTGCGGTCACCGATAACTCTCACAGACTCCGATTGGTTCCCTTCATCCTGTGAAACAACAGAATCTGTAACCGTGCCACTTTTACTCTGGATTTCTTTAGTCTTTGCTGTGAGCTCCCCTTTAGCAACAGAGTTAGGTAACCCCCCGCTACCGACTTCCTTATTTACATCAGTATTTGCAACAATGTCAAGCGGTGGTTTGCCTACATAGTGGCCCCCAATCTCAATCACAAATGGAGGATCTTCAACGTCTGCAATTGCACCATTACTCGGCAACGAATGTGTTGTATTTGTTGCGTCTTTGGTCGTATCCCGTTCGGATGCATCCTCCAAAAATCTTCCTAATTTGCTTCCTGACTGCTCTTTCATTAAGTCCGGAGAATCTATTTCCATCGGCTCAGCCGGTGATGCCATGCCCAAAGAATGTACTCTTTTCACTACCTTCCACTCCATACCTGCAGCATCGACGGGGCCTTTCGCTAGACCGGCCTCAGAGCCGTTAATATTCTCCTCCTTAACATCCTTCAGTCCGCCGCTTTTTCTCAACTCAGTACCGTGTCTTGAGGAAGGTGCGTCCTCACTGGTCGCAACTCGACAACCAAGTATACATTGAACCTGCAGGAAACCATTTTCCAAATCTCTTTCCTTCAGTAGTGATACCATTCTGTGAGATTCACTTTCTGATTTCTCCGCATGAGCGAAAACTTTATATGCCAAAATCAGTGAAGAACATTAAAAGTTTTTAGTAAAAACAATAAACAAAATTGAACCCCAAAAGTCTCCATACGAACTTCTAAGAACTTCATAAAATACATCAGACCCATAATGGGCGTCTTGGTACCTTAGCAGTTGGGCAACCCTACTCATCACTGATAATGGTTGAAGAAGAAAAGGTTAAAGATCAAAAATCAAATTCTAACCTCAGCAGAGAAGGCATCAGAAGGTTCCTCATCCTCAAATTTATGATCGCCTATAGCATTGCATTTCGAGCAAATCTTCAAATTTTTGTGTGACCTCTGCAAGAGAAGACAAAAAATCGAAGCTCGTCGTAGTTAATAAAATTACACCCTACATATTCTCCTGCAGTAAGGATAAGCTGGAAGTAAACTGCTGAAAAGCACTTTCCTGACCACCGCTAATGCAGAACGTATATAGTTACCTAATCCTGCGTAGAAAAAATCAGTAAAGAAAAGCAAAGAGCAAACAAAGCGACGCCAGTAAAATGTACCTGTGAAGGAGCAAGGCATTCCTTGTGGAAAGTACGTGAGCAACTCTCACAGCTGACTACAATACCTCGCTCTCCACACGTGTGGCATCTTCTTGACTTCTAAACAAGAGAACATAGAAATGAATGAGCTGCTCTTCATGCGCTCTATTTGCACATAGAAACAGCTGATTCAAGTAAAGAATTCATTCCTAGAGCACTAGAAGTGGTGACGAGATCTGATTTAGAAATTCCATACTCAAATCATTCTTCAAAGGGTGCTCAACCTGATCTACTGACAACAGAAAGCTCAGATTCAAGCTTGAAGCACAAAAATGCCAAAAAAAACCTTGAAGAGGAACCAAAACGGAAATGAGAAACACACACCTTCTTCTCTTTAACAGGTTGTGTTATCTCCACGCATTCGGCAGGCGCACTGCCATCAGGATGGTCGCTAACGCTGCCTGCCCTAGTTTCTGAATGGCATTTGTCACATAAACCGGAGCTTCGCAGTGAAGAAGTTTCAACGCCACAATAACCACAATTGAGCTTTCTCTGACCGCCATCTTTAGAACCATCTTCACCTTTGGACTTCGCACGCTTCCTCCGTCTTTTTGAATCAAAGTCCTCCCTCTTTCTCCTGCCGGAATCGTCCGAAGATACGACTGGTCCTGCGGGTTTTTCTTTCCGCCATATCTGTCAAAATCATGTCATGTTCATTACACCTCCAAGGGCACTATGGACAAACATATATATCCGTTCACACTCCAGTGAAAAAAATTTACAAGGAGCTCATCTTCGCTATCTGGCAAACATAAAGTACCTTGTGTACAACACGTGCCGAGGGATCCTCACCACCCTTGGTTAACTTAGGTTGCAGCTTTGAATCTGCAAACTGGCTAGCTGACCTCAACACCCCTGATCGATCACGGCATATAGGGCATACCCACTTGCCTGGAGGAGTGCGCTTCACACACAAAAAACACATCCACCACACCTCTAAACCATCTGCACTAACTGCTGTGAAGCATAATTTGACTCGGCATAAAATACATGATTGAAAGGTAGGCAGAAATGATAGAAAGGTACCTTAAGGGGAGGCGTCAAACAGTCCAAATGATAAACGCGAGGGCATAGATCACAGCACAGTAGTTCACCACCAATACCGCAAACCTCGCAGTCATAATAATACTGCCAATGTACCCACAAACCATAAAAATCTACAGATCGTCCACTTGCAACATAACCCCTTCTCGTTCTCATTTTCTAAGTTTTTCCAATTACATAAGTGACCAATACTTACCACGGTCTATTTATAATCACATTTCGCCAACTGGAAAGCTACTTTCAGGTATATAATCATAATTAATAAATGAATGTGAACAATCAACTGCTCTGATCAAACGATGACTAAAAATTTCTGGCTCACCCCATCTTCCCCAGTCCTCTTGGGTTTCCGAGACCTATACTTGTCAGTATTCACCAGGTCATTCGAAAAGCTTCGATTCATCTTCTTCCCAGAGCTTTGCCGATTGAACTTGGAGTCACTCACTGCCTTCTTCGGAGGAGAATCAGGAAGCATTACGCCCTCAGCCTCGTCAGAGGTACCGTGTAAATCCTCCTTTTGATGTGAATCATCCACAAGTCTCTTCCTCTTACGAGACATATTTCCACCGTCATCTTTTGTCTTCTTAAAATTGGATGGCAATTCCTCTTCGTCCCCCTTATTTGCCCACAAGAGCCTTGCTGGCTTAAAGTCTTCCGCCTGTAATCCGTGCACATTCTTCATCCTCATCTGCTTCAATTTCCCTTGAACGATCTCAGCCCTGTGTTTCAGGTGTTTCTTCTCGGTGTCATAGGTCTCCTTCACAAGACGTGTCGGGGCTTCGGACCCATTCTCGTCACTGGAGGAAGTGTTAGGAGAAGAACGCATCTCCATAGATGAATTTCTCTCGTCTATGAAGAACTTGGTTCCTAAAGAAGTGTTATCTGAGTTTCGTCTGCGTCTCGCTTCCTCGGAAATTTCCTTAAGTGCCAACAGAAAATTCCGGTCTTCAAATCGCTCTGGATACTTCTGCAGGACACACATAAGCACATTTCAGCATCTTATCTAATAACTATTATAGAAATCTTACACTTCAACAAAGAAAAAGAGGAATGAAGAACCCCCTCGGTTTTAACTCTAACAAGATCCCATTTTCATAACGACACTGTAGTGCGGCGATTTATTTCAGAACACGACAACATGCTTGGGGTATAGGAGGTACCTAACCTGCTCATTAAAGTCCTTTCGAAACTTCTTGTACGAGGCCAAATTTTCTCTTTTCAGCCAAGCCCTGCAAATAAAACAAAACATTGAAATCAAAACTGCTCGATCCCGTCCATAGAGATATTAAATGCATATACGTCCATTACTCAATTGTGAAGAGGGAGTGACATACAATCGCTGCTCATCACTGACTGGCAAGCCATAAAGCTCCACGCACGTCCATCCCACCAACTTCTTCCTGAAAACCCTCACATTATATCTAGTGAGCACAGTCCAGCCATATTTATGTGTTGCATGATCGAAATTGATTGCCCTTCCATGTGCTTCCATTTACAAATGGCGTAGAAGAACAAATTTAAGTATAGACTTACTCTAGCAGAAATTCTGGCAACTCCTCAAGATTGACCACCTGCAACACGGATACAAAGCACAACTTCAGTTACCAGGTACACAACACATTGTCGCAAGGTAGCGCCACGACTTCAGTCTGAATTTAGGAATGGCAACAGAGACAGCTACAAAATAAAGACAGGAAGCACAAAGACAGTTACATCTGGCGATCTACACCAAGAAAGTATTCAGTGCGCAAGTAGAAAATGTAATTACGATGGCCGGAAACTCAATGTACCGTAGAAGTTCATATCAAGCTGATAGAAAATCATTCAGAAGTCGATAGAGAATAGGGATTCAAACTATATTTTATCATCTTGAAAAGAGAGCAGGATTCTAGAAAGCCAAAGAACCAATGCGAATCTAGAGGCACAATTTCTCAATTAAGGATATGTCTCCACCAGAATCCTGCAATCATGAGGCATCTTCAAACCTCGCAACATTCCAAATAATGGACCTACCCTAGCAGGCCACCATGGTCGATCTTCAAGCTTTGCCCAAACGAGTGTTTGCGGAGGAAATGCTCTATTGCGCCTCTTCTTTCGCACAATCCGCCGGATCTCGTCAGCTTGATTCGTCCACTGATTAGCGCCTCCGTCCTTTCGACCGCTTCGTTGCTTCTTCAGTGGTGTCGAGGCACCTGCATCTAGCATACCACAATCTGGTTCTGTGTCTTCGTCCTCTCCATCTGCTTCTAGTAACAATTCGAGATCTTCCTCTCCTTCCAAACCCCGAGCATCTGATTCCAACACTTCTTCCACCTTTCTGCAACCCAGTAAAAAGACCATCCCCACTCAATTCCAAGACCAAATTCCACCTGGGACCAGAAACACTGTTGTGCTGAAACTCTAAGAGGTCGCCCACAGAACAGGCACTAATCGCTTTGATAATGTACCTCCAAATTCAGAACATATTTAACCTATTCACCATCGACAAGAACTATTCACCCTCAAGATGAACTGATCCAAATAAGCGACGAGGCCAGTGTGTACCGTCTCCTGTTAGTGGGAGATCTCTTTGGAGATTTCCCAGCTCCTACATCATGCTCCACACCTGCTCTCCGTAGGCGGGGAGGACCTACGCACAGAAAAGCCCCCGACTACTATCAGGCTCACGATAGACTTGTAGGTCAGAAAAAGCATTGAAAGTTGAAAGAAATATTATTATGCACAAAGGCAGTATAAGTAACCAAGTAACAGTACGCACCACATTGACCCGCTAGTTTTCTTTTCAGATAATCGCTATTATTAGACAGTGTGACTGTCCCAAACTTAGCCTCATATCTTCTCTGCACCCAAGAAAGCAAGACAAATTCTTTCAGTTGCTGCATGAAGTAAAGCTACCTTAACTAGACGTGAAGTGTCGTAATGCACATTGAGTGTGGAGAAAGACGACACAGCAGTTTTGTAAACCAACAAAATAAAATGCGAGACACAAGAGACAGAAACAAAAAAAAGGTCAAAAGAAATATCCAGTTCCAAAAATATAAATGGGAATGTGTGCGAAAACCAACAGAATTATACACTACTAAAGCAATTTACGAATACAAAAATGATATTACATATCTTTCCCAAGACAGTGTAGCAAGCACTGATAAAACTACAGACCCCAAGGTGCGTTATTTCACAAAACCCCAGACGAGTGTAAACTCGGCAAGAATGCACAAAATCCAAAGTTACCCGGAGTTCTTTCAAAGATGTATTTGAGAGATTCTGGTATTCAGAGGCAGGTGAAGTAGGCTCGGTGCCACTCGACTTGTGATCACTGAGATCTGAGGTAGCCGGTTCTTCGTGTGTGACTGTTGCCGGTTTACTGGAGGTGCTGAGCCTCGAACCTTTCATAGACCCGCCAGAATTTCTTCCAGGCGACACTGGGAGCCTAATACGTAGTCTTACATGTTGATGAGTAGCAGCCACAGGATCCAACATAGCAGCATTACTTTTTACGCCATTACCGCCACCCGACTTCGTCCCTTTTTCCTTCGGTTTCTCAAGTGCCTCCATCTATGTCAGTCCGGAACTGATCATCAACAAAATATCCCACATTAAAACAACGAAAGACAGTCAAAGGCATGAAAAACCCAAACTCATCTCACATCCAACAAGTAATGTTCACGATTTTTCGAATAGAAATCTCACAATGCTGCTACAAAGCATGACTTCTGAAGCATTGCCCTAACCAGGGCTCCCCTCTCAGCAATACTCCTTGGCCCTGATTTTTCTAATTCTTCGTACGACAGAATTCTGACGAGAGCATCTTATCTACTTCCCAGGGTGTGGTTTAATTTCATAACCAGTGACGCAGAGTGTGATTTGGAGGTAACATAAGAACCACAAGAACACGTAAGAAAAGAGAATTGCAAGAACTTGATGGCAACGTGTGATCCCCGCAAGCTTTCTAAGACACCTGAACACGTCTCCTAATTCAAGCCCCCATGAATTTGCGTCACACATTTGAACACGTGATCGAGTAAAACTCTTGCCCAAATTTCGAAACCTACAAGCGTCCTGCTGGTTGGCCTTCACAATCTTCGAACTTCTTCGAAAGAAAGAGCGTGTACCGTATTCAAGTCCTCGTCCGCGGCAGCTACTATAATCTCTACTCTGTAGTTAACTCATTGTTAAGCATCAGAAACTGGAACATTCCCTCCAATGCCGTCCGAATGAGGAATAAATATCACTAAAGTCGCTGCGAAAACCCTCTCGAAATTAGTACGACCTGTAGAATTAACCATCCATTAATACGAATTCCCTGAATTTTCAGAATTCCTACAACACCCAATTCTTGAGCTTTGAAACTTCAGCTCTTCCCGAAAAGGTCGACTGCCAGCGTGAAAATAATGGAAACTGAGAACGATAATGCGACGACCCGTAATGAATTGTGCAGCGTGACGCCGCGACAGAGCTCCATGAAAGAGACAGCACTAGGAGAACCCTAAGGTACGGCCCACTGTGCCGGGAATCACGACGCCATGAGCTTCGGGCCCCAAAGCCTTCCCAACCATCCCGTGAATCCACCCTACCCGGCAGAAACAGAAAGCTTGCAACAATTGATTATTTTAAGAAGAATGCGCCATCGAGGTTCATGCCAGGTAATTGAAAGAGCTCTGCGACTACGTGGCCTCAACTCGACGTGGTGTTCCTGTTGTGGGTGTTCATTGTGCTTCCCCCCACCCTGTAACCCTAATTTCCTGCCCCTGGTAACGATATTCTTCCGAAGACCTCAAACCCGGAAGCGTCCACCACAAGCCCACACGTGAACACATTCAAGTCAGGGAACTCGGGAGTACCATATCAAGAGAACCGGCGGAAGAGGAGCACCAAGCCGCACCACAACGGGCGCTCAGAGTACTATCAACACCCCCACCCCCGCTGCTGCTGCAGCATGCAATTGCCCAATTGATCTCTCCTGAGGCGTTCCATTAACATGGTGTCCGCCTCTCTGCTGTACGGGGGGGTGAGGGTTTCCACAATCGAGGCTCAGGACGTGCTACAATTCGTTACTCCTCTCCAAACTGCCTAGAAGAAAAAAAACCACTAAAATCACGGGTACTAAACGGGTGCCGAACACCCACAACCCCAGGCGCAGGCACAGCCAAGGTGGTAAACGCAGCAGCGCAAAGGGCGAGAGGCCAAAGCAGTGGGTGGTGGAAGAGGGACGACGACTGGGGTGTGGCGTGAAAGGCGAACAAGACAATACCATCGTCTTAGTGGGGCTGCCACAATGGGATGCCGTGGCATGACTCTCGCTGCACAACCGAAAAGGACCAGAACATGGGCCAGGCACCGTCGTCCGAGTCGTCAGTCCCCGTCCCGTCAGTAGACTGAGAGAGGTTGCAGCACCTAAAAGCGAACCTCCTTTCCTTTCCTCTGAGCGCAAGCTCTAGGAACGCACCTAGATGCAGCCCACCCCCGAAATGAAGGCCGTTCCTAGACCACCTGCTGCTGCTCCGAGGGAATGCACCCACCACTACGATGGATCATGGCTTCTAACTTTTACTCGGGGCTCTGCTTAACTTAGAGCACATCACGCTATCGTCGTTCTTCGGGAGAGTCCGTCAGTCCGTCCCGAGATTTTGCTGCTGCTACTGCGCCTCCTGCTGTTCATGCTGCTGCTGCTGCTGCTGTTGGTCCCACGTGGGATCCCCGTTTTCGCTGCTCCCCCAGAGGCCCATGCCGTGCCGCTCTCACTCTCTCGTCCTCTGCCCCCTTTCCCCGCCCGGCCCTCCGCCGCGGCATGATTTCCTCGCAGCAGCCTCAGTCACTTCATTCAATTATTCGACCTACCGCTCTGTCACTTACACTTCAGTTCAACCCCACCGCCCCAGTAGGCCATTACCCATTAACCTCAATTCATTTCATCATCACCGCCATCTCAGTCGCGATGTCGACGTTGCATCCTTCCCCAGTAAAGGCCACCCTAAGCATATATTCATTTGTTTTCCTTTAGTTGGCCGTCAGTAGGCGACGAATCGCTTTTTTTGAATGTCCTGGTAGGTATGGATCTCGGGCAGCAGCAGCGATGTTGACTGCGTAGGCAGGTGATAAATGTAGCCGGAAGGAGACTGAAGGCCACTTGCAATGTGTGAGGCGGGGATTCCGGCCGGCGAGCAGGGTCCGGGGGGGGTTGATATGTTCCGTGCCGATCCTCTCATCACCGGCCCGCCGTTCGTTGTGGAAAAGTCTCGGACCCGATGCACGAGTGCCATGCAGACCATATTAGGCAGATTCCCACGATGCTTCGATGCAGCAGCTGGGTAAGGAAGTTATGAACCAGAAACGAACGAACGAAAGACGGGCGAACGTTGCGTTGTACTACCACCCAGGTGTCGGGTTGCAGATTTCTAGGCGCGACAGTACTTCTGGGATGACCACGATGAGTGGACTGGACTGGTAGTCGACCTGAAAATCGAGAGATTCGTGAGGAAGCACGAGGATTTGGGGGCGCTCGCTGGAGTGGTTCTACTGTTACGTTACGTACTTGCGCGAGCGTAGAAAAGGTTGCCCACACACTACGGCACTGCACTGGCCTGGCCTGACTGGCCGCCCGCCCGGGTCCCCCACCCCAAGCCCCGCCTGACCTGGCACGTCTCTTGATAACTTCCTCGCTCAGTCGCTCCGTCGCAATCACTGCCACTTCTTCTGCGGTGCATGCTTCTGGTTGCTTTTCTTTTTTTCCATTTTCCCCCCTTCATTTCATTTCCATCTGGCCCTTAGTTTGCTGCGGGCAGAGCCGGATCTCCGCACCGTAAATGCGGCTCACCTCGCGGCATCAGCATCAGCATCATCAACCCCATCCTAGACTTCTACTAAACAACTGTACTGCTGCGGTATCTTGTGATGAATCTTCCATGCAGAGGTGGCTGGCCAACTAACCAACCATGGATTTGTATTGGCCGCACACCCTCCTTTTTCCTGCGCTGGTTTATAGCTCCCCGAGCGAGCGAGCGCCACCTCGTTTTCCACGCCGCCTTCTGTGGTTCTTCCCACTACTCCCCTGCTGGCGCAGTCACCCTAGGAATTCACCCACCCCATTTAGTAAGATTAAGATATTATTTACTTCGTCGCAGGAGCTACTGGAGTCGTGGTTTTTGAATGCTTCCATGGCTGCACATTCATGCTTCCATTAAATTTGTGCCCGCCGGCCATCTCCTTGCGGTGCTGCATTAATTATTGTGAATGCTAGCTCCAGGCTGCGTTCTTTACGATCTTTAGCCCGCCGCTCTGAACACCTCAACTGTCCTGTGCGGGGAACAGTAATTAAATACAAATCCTGTGGCGGAGATTGAGATTGTACATCCCGCTCATCAATGAGTCTCTGGGACAAGAGCCTCACCGTATCTATACACCGCAAAGGGATTCTCGGTACTACAGTATTCGAGAGACTCGGAATTGTACATTCGACGCCGGAAGACACGATTTGAGAATCCCTGTTAATGTTGCCGCGTGCACATCAAATTTCTTCCTGCTAGCGGAATTGGAAATGGGGTCTTGCTAATGGAGTTCATTTGCACATTGGCGGTACTGGGATGGTTCGGCAGGTAAGTTTGTGAGCGTTGTGGAGATGGAGACGGAGATGGAGATGAAGTCTCGTTATTCAAGAGATTTGCACTTGTGAGTTAGGATTCATGATTCTGCAGGTGAATAAGCGTTGCAGCGAATTGTTGATGCGAAATTCTGTGCTTAAGAGATCAGGTGTGGATTAGTAATGATGCAGAAGCCATTTCTCTGTTGCAGATTGCAGAGAATGCACTCCGTCAGGTGAGGGAGAATTCGGACAATTAGACTCTTTGCAAATGATTGGGGGTTGGGAGCGGGGTTCGAGGTTGTGAGGAGTTGTTCTAGGGTACCGTATGTTACATGAAATTGCCCCTACCTCCGAAACATTGTTCTGGAAATATTTGAGAAAAGTCTTTGCCTTTCCTGTATTGTCCACGGCCGATTGATTTTTCTCAGATATTTCATATCTCATGTGTTTATAATTAGACTCTTTTTTCTCAAATTTGGAATTGGTACCTGTGGGCATTTCATCTGAGTGCTCGTACACTGGCCATCACTCAAACCTTCCCAGAATCTCCTTCGAAAGGAGCTACGACGGGCAGCTCTCATTATTTAAGTTAGGCCCACATGGACCTGGTTGATAGAACTATCTTTCAATCTCAATTCATGTTGCCCTACGCCTACGGTCAGAGGTTTTCTTCTTTTTCTCTTTGACGTTGCTTTTCTTGTGCAAATTTCGAATTTCAAATCCCCTGTGTATCTCCGGAAAATCTCTCCTGCTGTTGAGTACAATTCCGATTGAACACCTTCCACGTGTCGATTTGAGAACACTGGTGTGAGTGCATCTAGAAAATCATTTGTGCAATAAAGAGACTTGAGTGTACTGGAAAGAAGAAAAAAGAGAGATGTATGAGAACCCGTACAATGGTTGCACAAAACCTCCCCAGAGTCGTGTTTCCTTTAGCTTTCACGTAAATATTCCTGTCATGCAAGGATATCAGAGAGTGAAGTCTCGTAACGTAAGTTAAGAAGGTTTGAAAGAAAAGTTTTGAATTAAGTTAACTTAGTTTTTGTAGATTTAGTTCAGCTTTTCTGTTGACAATAATTGTACGGTAAGCTTACTGTTGTTTCTGCATTATGATAGAAGCTGGACACTTCTGAATGGATGGCTCGCTCACTCCGTCGCTCGCTCACTCATCTGCAGCCCTGTGGAGGCCTTGAATTCTTTTCATTAATACTGACACTATTGTTGGGATGCGGGGAAAGAGCAGAAAATTTCATTCGACACAACCCCAGATTTGAAGACCCAGGTGATGAGAGGCTTGCACCAGGTGCTACAAGACAAAATTGCGGATACAAATAGCAAGCAATTTGTGGAAATTTGCTGCAGGTGTCAGGCTTTCCGAGTTTCAGGCGGAACCGCACCTACTGTATTCCGGTCACTTAAAGCAATTCTGCATACTTTGAGGTTGAATCGACACATGAAATTATTTTTAACACATTACAGATAATTATAAAGTGAGAGGAAACTAACCAGGATATTTTTCCCTTTGAAAAGCAAAAAACAAAGAATTCGGGATCAAACTCCTTCTCAGGGCAAAATGAAGCTCTTTTGAGTTTCTTCACTAGTTTGCTTCCATCAATGAGAACCAACTTGTGGGACTAGAAATTGTAACTCAAGACGAGAATCATGAGTTTAGAGTTTAACTCAAGATGAAGTGGTGGACCGCAACACATTTATTGTTGGGGACCACAACTTAAATTTAGCTTGCAACTCTAGACCAAGTCTTGACCACTTTATGATTATCTCTATTGGCAATTGAAAATCATGAATTTGAATTTTTCCAAATGATCATTTATGTGAATATGGATAAATATGCTATGAATTTGTTAAGTTCAAGTACATGGTCTACCCCAAACCTGTTCGTTGCATTCATGTATGCAAGGTATACATTGTGGACTTCCTACATCTACATATTTTTCAAGATTGATTTTGAATATACACTAGGAATGGGTGCCTCCACTTTAGGTGGAACTCAGTCACTCATTAGGGGAGATTTGAGGCCTCTACATGCCTGCGAGTTCCCAGGCTGTAGGGAATGCAGGAACTATGCCACTGCTACAATCTAACGTGGCCGAGATTGTGCCACGTCAAAAAAAAATGAATTTTTTTATTTTTTTACAACTTCATTTTGCATTTTAGAACTAATTTATTTATTTGATATTTAGATTCTAACAACAACCAACCATTCTCAAACAATTCAAGGAACAAGTAGGGGAACAACCCTAAAATGGGCATATAGAGGGCTTAAATCTCTCCTAATGTGTATGTCAAAGGACTTTAATAGAATTAAAAGTATTTGGTTAAATATACCCCAAACCAACCCTATGTAATACATTTGTATATTTAATGTCCCTAAATGTAGGATTTTAATTCACCATGTCAATTTTTTAATTTGATGGTTTGGATATATTTACCTTACAAGTAAAGGAAGACTATTGTATCCAAAAGTATAATAAGAGAGAATAATTCCTCCATTTCTTTAGGGGGTGCCATTTGATAATCATGGGTCCTATAGTAAAGCTAAGATGACAATGAGAATGATAGTAGAAATACCTGATTATGGATCTTGCACTAAAGCTTAGATGACAACGAGTCAAAATGATAGTAGAAGTACACAATTGTGGATCCTACAATAAGGCTTAGATGATAGTGAGAATGACAAATGATAGTCTAAATGATAGTGGAAGTATGCAATCAAGTATGGGTCCTATACTAAGGCTTAGATGACAGTGAAAATGACAAATGATGGTGAAAATGATAGTGGAAGTATGCAATCAAGTATGGGTCCTCCACTAACACTCAGATGATAGTGAAAATGACAAATGACGGTGAAAATGATAGTGGAAGTACACAATTATGGGCCCTACACTAACACTCAAATGACAATGAACATGACAAATGACGATAAGAATGACAGTAGAAGTATGCAATTATGGGCCCTACACTAATGCTCAAATGATAGTGAAAATGATAGTGGAAGTACACAATCAAGTATGGGTCCTATACTAACACTCAGATGACATTGAAAATGACAAATGATAGTAGAAGTACACAATCAAGTATGGATCCTGTACTAACACTCAGATGACAATGAGAATTACAAATGACTGGTGAAAATGATAGTAGAAGTAGGCAATTATGGGTCCTACACTAATACTTAGATGATAGTGAAAACCGCAAATGACAATAAGAATGACAATAGAGGTATATATATGTATTGTATAAATGGTCAATTTTTGTATGTATTTACTTTTAGTTAGCCTATTTTACCTCCATTCAATACAATAAAAGTTCATGTGGTCCAAGTCAATTTCTTTCTAAGATGTCAAAGTGAACCAACATTTTTATTATTATCATTGTAAGGGGAAAAGAAGCTAAATGAAATTGGACATCACAATTTACTACTTCATTTGTCTACAATTGTAGGATGTACATAGCATGAGAATTACTACTTGTCATCTAGCACCATGTGGCTTCTTTAATAAAATTATTTTCTAGTGTTTTCACACTATGAATTGTAGTATCTTCCTAAACTAAATATACTTCATGATTGTTTTTTGTTCGAAGATCTACACAAACCTCATGTATGCGGAATATTCAAAATTGTGAACAAAAAAGTTGTTGTACACAACTTGTTAATAATATGTGAAAAATTCAAAATTGTGAACAAAAAAGTTGTAGTATACAACTTGTTAGTTGTTTGCATAAAAATTCAACTCAATAGCAATTATTGTGCACAAAAAATTAGATTTTATAGAAGACTACCCCATGAACTTCATTTCTTAATCATTTTGAACATCATTCAAAAAATTCAATGCATATAGATTTAAAATTAGAATATATTAGTATATTTGACACATTGGTATACACAATTGAGACTCATTTTCTTCAAAATTGTGAAAATAGATAGATTGCAAATATACTTATAATTCATAAATCTATGGGGATTATTCATGATTACAATTCAAAATTGTAAAAATCAATAGATTGCAAATTATGAGTGATCTCGATGGATCCAGATATACGTAATCATGAATAATCCCCATAGATTATAAATATACCTAATTATGAATAATTGTAGATTATAGATATATGTAATTATGAATAATTATCAACTTTTTATACTAATTAAATATACAATCATTGTGTAATAAATGCTATGTGATTTTAAATATACAATTTCTATATACCATTATTTAATATTAATATAAATATTTAATTTTTATTTATCTTAATCATACCATTTAAATCTATAATTTTTTTCATTTTTCAAAATTTATTCAACATTCATTTTTCCTTTATATTTTTCCTTCGTATGATTAAAAAATTGAGTACGGGTGGTCAAATAATTATCAAATAATTCTTTAATGCAACTATTTCTAATAATTAAATAATTAATATTCTTTTTATATATTATCAAAATGACATAATTGAAAATAACTAATTAAATATAAACAAGAGAATAAATATATTTGTAAAGTTAATTATATTTTAGACTATGAAGTAAAGACTTACAATCTTTAGTGCAATTATTGTTATATTTAAGGAATTAAGAAAATAGTTCATATTTATTTTTTATTTAAAAAAAATACAAATAATCATAAATGTTTTTTAAACATAAAAGTTACATCTATTGAAAAAAAATTCTCTAAATATTACCATTCAATAAATGTAATCAAAATTTTGAAGGATTTGAACTTATGGTTTAAAAATTTCATTGATGTATTAAAGAAGTTAGGAGAAATATAATTCTAATGAAAAATGAAAAAATTATGGAAAAAAAAATTCGAAAAGAAAATTCTTTGTATTTTGAAAAAAAATCTTGCAAAAAAATTCTATTTCAACATTTATTAAACCTTATTTTTTGAAAATATCAATATGGATTATTGTTCTTGCCTTACACTTACAATATTGGTTTTTGATTAAATTGTATTAGAAGTATATTTTAGGATTTAGGGGTCTATGGTTTATGATTTAGTTGTACAAAAGTTTGATGATTCATTTCAAACTTAAATGACTACAAATAACAATTGTTTTTGACCAATTACAAATGTAGAAATGTTGAATTTTTGAAACTTTGTATCCATAGAATTTGTAAACATAATTTACAGCTATAAAAACTTATTATTTGTAAAACTTTTGAAGTTTTGTTGAAGAAGGATAATGACCAATTTGGCAATTATCCTATTAGTATAATGAGTTCATTCCAAGGGAGACGGTCAAGTAGGATATCAATGCTACTAGGAACAATTCCTAAAATAGGTAATACAATCCCAAAATAGATGACCATGACCCGAGTTGAAAAATTAGCAATCACTCAAACTACAACAATACTACACCATCCAATTTGATAAACAATTAACAATTGCAAATTTATTCAACATTGTTAATTCACCAAGATACACGCGTCACAAGTATTTCAAAATTAAAATTGTGTCTGTATTAACTGAATTGGTGATCATATCACCTTTTCAAGATTTACAAAATATACAAAGTTCCATCATTCTCTCATAATCCCATACATACATATCTCTCACTTTCAACATTTGTCTTTCAACATCTTTCAACATCAAACTAGCACTACCATCTCCCACTTCCACACACTCAACTTCAATCACCATCACTCACACACACATAAACGAAACACACAACCTACTTGGCTGGAACACACACTACTCTCTTTGCAAGTGGGTGACAAACATCCCAATCGGAGGAGGCTAAGTACCCACTTAGACACCTTTTTGAATCCTCACCAACTAACTCAACTAAATAACCTATCAACTTCCCAAATTGATATGACTTGGAATTCCAACTCGAACACTTCACCATCTAGTTGTCCTTCATGATTCATACTCTCCTACTTGGAATTGAATTCATTCTTTATTGCCTAATTGGAAATTCCCCTCCTAATTGGAACACTAGTTAGACCACTCGACGACTAAATTGGAAAAATTGGAAAAATCAACACACTTGTCCAAAACTCCACAATAGTTTTATAAAACTAACTCTAAATTGATTAAGACACTACCCAAAATCACCAAATTGGAACACAAATGAACAATTAGACTATCAAAAACTAAAACAAATCCGCAAAAATATACACAACAAAGTTGAAAATTTAACTTGAACTCAATTGTCTACAAGTTCATAAAGTAAGGTTTGTATAAATATTGATTTATAAATTTATAGACTTTCAAGTATCAATTTATGATATATATTAATTTAGTAATGTTTTGAACATGAAATACATTAAATTACAAGTTGATTGAAATAAATTTTTATTTTTTATTTAATATATTTATTTTAATTTCAAACTACCAATCACAATAGATTCTTGAAAGTTAGAACAACTTGACTTTATTTATTTATTTACTAGGACTCCATTGCTCTCCGCACTACTAATGAGATACAATTGAAAGGTTTCAATTTGGGGTTAGGAGACTTTGGCGATGGGAATTTTTGCACAAATATTAAAGCCTAGAAATCATTCATTAAATAAATTTCTATTAAAAAATCAATTTTTCATTGATATTCTTTGTCTATTCATTTGTAATTAAATTTAAAATATACTTAAAGTATTTTTTTTGAAATATTGACTAGGAATTTAGAAAAATTAATTTGCATTAATGGAATGTTGATTTTTCTAATTTTAGAATTATACAATAAAAAGTATGCAGCATGATGTTTGACACTATAATATAAACTTAGAGAGATTCCCAAAATTTTGAACATCAATTGCATTTTATATGTATTGCTTTACTTTTTTTAGAATTCATGGTAATTTCATTTTTTCCAAAATAATGTGAAACTCTTACAACTAATTGAAGACATGTTATCTCATCTCTAAAAATAAATATAAAAAACACATTCATAGGTATTTACAAATGAAGTTTGAAAAAATAATTATAGGCTTGGCATTTGAGGGTTAAAAGTTAGGGTTGCTAATTTGTGAGCTTGTGAGCCCGTGAGCATACAACTTTTTAGAGATTCCATCTAAAATTTTTGGCTAAAATTTATTATTTTTAACACTTGAAAAACAAACTTATGATCATGGAAATACTCCCTTTTGGAACCGTGTGACATCATCTACTTTATAAAATCCAAATATATTCATTGGAAGTCATACTACCATAGAAGACCTATGCTTTTCTCACAAAATTACGAGGATGAAGAGTTGCAATTCTATCCTATATAGAGAGATTCACATAGTTGCGCTTTATCATCCATTAGACACAAAATGTCCGTGTTAACGTTTAAGGGTTAATAAATTTTATTTATACCTATTACCGTAGTTCCTTAAACAACCTTGATGTGCCATTTATTGGACTTGGCTAGATTTTAAGAAGAAAAAAATTGATGATTAATTAGGATTCTTTTGAAATCAAATAAAGTTGTTCCATTGAAAATTAGTTTTTTATGATCACTCCCCTCTTTCTGCTCGGTATGCATTGGCACTAAGTGAAAGCCCCCCCTTGTTGTGGAAAGCAAGGGAAAAAAATGGTTTTGAAAAAAAAACTTTCCGTGGCTGGGGTTTCCCTTGGCACTGAGAGGTACCAAGCAACAAGAAGGGAGTGATCAATTAAATGACAATTTGATCAAGATAGAGGAGTTAGATCCCTAGGAGGTCCCACGACCAGAAACTCTCATTTTAATGAAAATTCCACCTTACAATTAAAGAATTAAGTTCCCCTTGACTTAAATTTACTTCAACTCTACTTCAATTTTGGGGCCTACAAATGGGTATTGTTATTTTGGGAGGTCCCCAATCTCCCATTTTAATGAATATGATGTTACAAGAAGACAATGATCAACCAATCAACATTTTGATGTAACTAAGTTCATTCTTTATACAAATAATCCCTATCAACCAAATATTTTCTTAAAATTTAAACGATCTTAACAATATTTTCTAAAATGTTAACAATTTCAAATACTCACACATTAAGACATAAGTGTAAATACCTCCCCCATTAGCCTTGAGAAGATCTAAGCTACTACAAGATATTGATCAAGAAAATGAATCTTAGTGCAACAAAGTTCTTTCTACACATGTAATGAAATCTTATAAGGAATTTTTTTCTAAAATCTAACTAAATCTAGTAACAACACATTAATAGATAAATATTTGTGTCTTCCCATTGATCGCAAGAGAGTCCATAATGTTATAGGACAATGATCAACCAATATTCTAAACAAACTTATTTCCATCTCCATTCATCTTTCACATCAATTGGATTCTTCATCTTCATAATGTATACTTCTAGATAAGATTCAAAATTAGAATTTTCATCTCAATTCTACATATCCATGATAATAGGTCTATAGTAGTAGGTACTAAAATTTATTAAAAATAATAAATTTTGATCCAAAATTTAAGATGGAATCTATTTTAGAAATATTAATAAGTTTTCTAATGTTTTTTCAAATTTTTGAGCTTCATGCTCATATAATCCTTGCTCAATGGCTCATGCTCATAGGCTCACAAAATAGTACCGTTGGGTTAAAAGTCTCTAAAATTCATTTGACATAAAACTCTTGGTAATTGTGAACTAATTATGATGGACTTTGGAGGTGCATGTTGACCAATAGTTAGTGTTCAATTCTATATTTGCCAATACCAAAATCCCAAAGATTTGAACCCTTTCAACTCTCATATGTTTTTAATCCAAACTCCAATCCATTTTTTATGGCCTTTGTTTTGGTAATTCATTGGATCCCAAAGGTTTCCATTGGTTTCCTCAAATCACTTTACTTTTCAACTTTTTCAATTGAAAAGACATTGAATTCTCTATAGATCTTAACCTCATGGATGTAAAACGGACCCTTTCAACTCTTACATTTTTTTCTTTTTTAATTCCTAATTTATCATGTCTTCATTTCATTTTAATCATGGTAGCTCAAAAGGCCCCCATGGTTGCTAAACAAACTCTATACATGTCAATGTAGAAATCCCCGAGGTCTTTCAAAAGCTAGCAAAACCAATTCCAACCTAAAGATTGTCATTTGAATTGTAAATATAAAAGCAGTCTTTTTATCACACAAGAATTTAAAAAGTATTGTCCAAAGCTTAATATTAATCCCTGAAGAACAAAGTAGCATTTTTTGGCAACATATATATAGCGTTTTCAATCGTCCATTTATGATCAAAATTTTTTATTTATTGAAATTTTTAGATAACATGTGATAGTGGAGTAGCTTTAAGGCCAAAAAATTCATAACTTTTGATACATGGTTAAAATTTATTGTATGATATGTAGTTTCTTTCTCAACACATGTATGCGACGTAGCTAAGAAAAATCATTTTTTGAAGAAATAAAAATTGGAACTTGATTTTCTAAGTTTATGTATACATGGAAATTTTTTTTAACATTTCATTTTGATTAATAAGATGAATGTTATGAAGAGTTTTAATTTGTAGGCAATTATTACTAGAAGAAAACATTGTTGGTTTCAACAAAATCTAGGTGACGCAAAATGCAATTTTCTGCAAAAAAAACACAGAAAATTGCATTTTGCGTCACTTAGATTTTGTTGAAACCAACAATGTTTTCTTGTAGTGCATGGAATCTCTACTCTTAAAATAAAATTTGAAGTCCTTTATTCAATTCAATTTCCAATATTTTGGAAATAAATTATAGAATATAGATTGATTATTACAGCATTATAACCATTGAGATTGAAAATTTTCAATCCCGTAACTAAATTTTTAATAATTTTTAATTTACTCGTACTATTTTCTTCAAGCATCGATATGAAATATTTTTGTTAAATTTTTTAATATATATTCCCAACTTATTTTTTCAACATATCATGGAGAGTTGAAAGTTGTAGCCGATCAATATATTTTTGGATAAAAAGTTTGAAAGATGAAACCTAAATATTTGGGAAGAATTGAAATCCAAGCATTATGATCTTGCAATTGGTAAGGTTTTTTTTAAGAAAAATTTAGTAGGATGTACTCTAACAAGTCAACTAAAGGATTCTAGTGAGATTGGATTTGTTATTATAATAAATAAATATAGATGAAGATTTTGGCCTTGCTTTGGATATGAGTACTTTAAAGAAGTTTTGGGCCTAATGAGGGGCCTAAATGCCTCCAATTCCTTTAGGGACTATTAATAATAGGTCTACATATTTTGAAACTATCTTAAGTATTATCTAAGGTTTTATTAACAAAAGCAAATCTAAAACTTGGATATTTTTTCTTACCCTAATTTCTTAGACTCTACTACAACTATTTACTTTTGATAGTTAAAAAACCAACCACTTTTAACCCCTAAAGGTTTTTGACTATGTTTTCACCAAAAAGGCTCCAAAACTGTCATTTCTAGTACAAGAATCAAATTTCAGAAAAAATATAATTTTGGACACATGTAACCATAGGCTCTTGTAGTAAGCTAGTTTGAGAACATGTGGAAAAAATTTCAGAATTTTTCACCATGTAGATTGCAAGATGTTAGCATTTGAATTGACAAAAATGTTTTTTTTGTCCTTGCGAAAAAACGGGCAGGTGCTCTTCACAAGGTCACATTTGTATGAAAAAATGTACAAAATGGATGTGTGTCTTTGAATTCATTCTTCAAATCAAATTTTCTGAATGCTTGAAAAGATTCAAATCATTTGGAATTGTACAACATATAGGAAAAAAATAGTAAGTAGAAAGAAGTAGAGAATGATTGAAAATATGACATTGTTAACAATTTATTAATGGAATTGAAAAATCCCAATCCCAATGGTTGTAATGTTGTAATAAACAATCTACTTCTAATATTTTTATTTTTTTCAAAAAATATTAAAAATAGAGTTAAATCAAGGACTTCAAAGTTTATTTTAGAGTAGAGAATCCATAATTGCCTGCAAACTAAAACTCCTCATAACTTTCACCTCATTAATCAAAATGGAATGATTCAAATCTTTCTATGTATATATAAATCGAGAGAACCAATTTCAAATTTTTATTTTTGAAAAAAGTGATTTTTTCAAATTTGTCCAAGTTGGGAAAGAAACTACATATCATACAATAACTTTTTAATCATGTAATCAAAAGTTATGAAAATTGTTGGCCCTTAAAGCTACTCCTCGCCCACATGTTGTGTGAAAATTTCAAAAAAGAAAATTGAAAATTCCACTCGTAGTGAGCTGCCCAAAATATCTATAATGTCAAAAAACCATATTTGGGACTTTAGGGGTTAAATAACCAATAGAAATATCACTTCAATAGCCAAAATTCAATAAGAAAATGGTAATATTCAACTACTACACCCATTTCTTTATTCTTCCTTTAAAGGGCTAGTGCGCAACTTTTGAATTATGAATGAATTTGTTAAGGGATACAGGATTTTAATTTTTAATTTTTAATTTTTAATTTTAATTTTTGAAGCATGGGGAGTTGAACTGGGAACCTCATGGGTTCTACGGAAGTTCCTCACTTGGCCATCACCCAGGGTAGTTTAGGGTAGTTTTAGACTAGGATAAAGGATTTTTGATAGAATGTCAAATTGTTAAAATGTATCATGTTGTGATCTTGACAAAGACATTTTGAATAAATCATGTCATTATAAGCTAAATCATATAAGATTTATTGTTAGGCTATCATATCTTGCATCATGTGAATGTCACCTTCATGGATAGAAACCAACATTACTCAAGTTAGATTTTGAATAGTGATTACTACTCTATAAGTTCTTGTTTCAAAGCAATTAATAATCAGTTGTTTGTGTTCACAAGGGATGTCATGTAAAGTGACATTGGATCCATTCCACATCAAATTGCAATGTTATCAAGTCATGTTTTTTTCTATGTTTTTGGAGAGAATTGTACAATGGTTTTGCTTTACTTGGAGATGATGGTTTATCATTTAGTAAAGTCTTTACTTCTTTTCTCACACTTGCACTCTTGGATTCTCTTATTGTGAAGTAAGAGCCACTTGACTTTGTGTGTGTAGGTTCTTAAGTTTAGAAGATGTGTTTGTTATGCATTCTTGTTTAGTTTTGATTGCATGTTTGATGTTGGTTGTGGCACTTGATCTATTGTGTGCTAAAATCTTTATTTACACGATAGGGATCCATGTAGTAAAGTCTAAGTTTATTCATATATCAAAAACTGAAGGTTCACAACTTGCATAAAATTCACAAACCTTTGACCTTTTTAAAAAACAAACTAGATTGCATCCACATAGTTAAATTTTTTTGAATGTTGCTAAGTGTTCGAAGATATTTGGTGCAATACAAGAGGATATGCCCATAAATTTAATTTGAAGTGCTTCAAGAAAATCTACATTTTGTTACATAATAAAATGCACTACATTTGTAGACAAATGAAAAAGGTGATTTGATTGCATTCTTTTCTAATCCTAATTTTTTATCTTCTAAAAATTAATTACATAGCCACCAAACAACTTCTCCATTCCAAAAAAAATGGAACACAGTAGAAAGAATAATTTTGCAAGGAAACCTCAATTCCCATAAATGCAGTGTGTACATATAAGTACCAAGGCACACCAAAAAAATGGCATAGAGAAAAAAGAGGCAACTCCCAAATGCTAGGAATAAGGCAACATATGTAACAATCCAACGTAATGAATATACACAAAACAATACAACTAAATATAGGTACTATTATATGGCAATATTGTTTTATTGGATTATATTGGGAAGTGAAAGGGGCTTCCAATGTAATGTGCCACGCATTATTTGGACATTATACAAATAGATTTGGGTTTCCAAAGTACTAATGATAAGTGTACTATAATGCAACAACATGTTCTAGTATTCAAACTTAGCATTCAAACTTCTACCAACTAGAATTTGATTTTGAACTAGAGACTCAAGAAAATGTTATATGACTCTTTTCCAATCTTCTTATAATTTTGTCTCTCACAAAAATTATATGGATTTAGAAAAGAAATTATTCACAAGGAATATATACCACATGTCACAATGCAACTTCAAATCTATTGTTTTTTTTCAAGAAATGTCTTTTACTGAGGCAGCCCTAAAACATCTCCTATCTACTGAACTTTGAAACGTCTTCCATCAAATGAATCTTGAAATGCTTTGCACCAAGTGAACCCTAAATTGTCTCCCCTATAGTGAATCTTGAAAAATCACCAATCAAATGAAACCAAATACTTCTTCTATCAAATGAACTAACAACCTTTTTCCACTACGTAACCATGACATGTCTTCCATTGGTATAAAAAAGGCTATCAATCTGATGGTGTTAGTGGGGATTCATTTTTGATTCTCATGGTTCTAGTGTGGGAGAGTATCATAGATTGCCCTTGTATGACTAAAAAATTTATTTTCAACTTTGTATTATCAATTTTGGTAGTCAAATATTGATTATGTAGCAATTGTGAACACAACAAAAGGATATAAGAAGATTTAAGTATACTTGTCTTTGAGTCAGTTAATATGTTTATTATTAGAAAATGATTGCGATAAAGATGACAACATCAATGACATGCATATATGACTCCTGTATCTTACTTAGAAGGTGGTGGCTAATCTAAATCCTAATTTGGTGAATGAGAGATAACTCCTACAATTCATCTTTACTACCTACAAATGCAACCTACAACTACTTGTTGTTATCATCATAGTGTGTTCTTTGACAACATTATGCCATAAAAATGATCTTTTTGAATTTGAAACCACCTAATAAAATGAAGCTTTTCAAGTCTAGTTTCTAATCTAGTTTTTAAAATTAAAATTTTATTTGCAATTTGAACTTTGGGCCTATGACCATGGAGTGATGATTTTCTAATTTGAAAATGGCACTTAAAAAAATACACCATGGTGTTCAAGACTATAATATACACCTGTGAAAAAATCAGATTTTTAAAGCATATTTTGTATTTGATATGAATTTTTTTACTTTTGACTCAAAAATTCAAAGTAATTTTGATTTTTTTGTAAAGCATTTGAAACTTTTACAACTTAATGAGGGCATGTAATTTCATCTTTGAAGAATAATAACAAAAAAATTCATTCATATATAGTTGAAGAATGAAAGCCTACAAAGAGAAAAACTTCCAAGATTTGAAAAAGTGGTTATAGGTCTGTACTTTCAAGGTTAGGACGGTGCAAACCCAAAGGTCCAATGGATGACTTTGCTTGTTAACTCTCCATAGATGTGGCTTCCTATGACTAAGGTAGCCACCAAAATACTCCAATTATTGAACTAATAGGTGCATTATTTATTTCAAAGTATTTTGGTGACTCACGTGAGCATGTAGATCACATCCTTATAGGGTTAACCCTTAAAGGAGGCACCTCCCATGACCAAGGTAGTCACCAAAACTAATTATAAGACCAATAGGTGCATTTTATGTTTCTACAATGGACAATGATGTCATCCGTCAACCACTTTTTGGCCTTAGTGTCCTTTAATTTAGTCCTTACGATGGATGACTTGACTTCATTGTAGAAACAAAGAATGCACCTATTGGTCCAATAATCCAAGCATTTTAGTGACTACCTTGGTAATAGGGGGTCGTGTCCTTTAACCCTTAAAGGACTAGTGACCATGGAAATCATCCCTTTTAGAACGGTGTGACATCATCTATTGTAAAGAAACCCAAAAATAGTCATTGGAGGTCAAACTATTGTGCAAGATCTCTCCTTTTTGCACAACATTCCAAAGATGAACAATTGCACTTTTGTCCTACAAACGAAGATTCTTTGTCATCCATCAAACAAAAAATGTCCTCAACGTCATTTATGGGTTAACCTTGAAGCGCTCCGACATCTATATTGTGGATGATGAACAAAGGGCTTCAAGGCACTTTTTAGTCCAACTAACTTCTCATTCATCCAATGTAATATTTGAATCGAAAGAAGGCAACCATCCTTAATGACTGAATTCATGAAATTTCAGTAAATCATATTTCTGTACAAAAATATAAGCAAAAATGTGCAAAAATTCAGAAAGGGATTGAGGCGTTTAGGGATTAAGGGTTAAAGGGCCAAGTAAATTGAAAACGAAATGCACATCTTTCATAGATGTTAGAACACCACGGGGAGAATGAGTTTCGTCTGCATCATCAGCCTTTCTTCTCAAACCGAGTTTCCAAGGTTTGTCTGCATACTCTTGCACAAGCCAAGGGACCGTGCTGAAACCCTAATCGCTCCTCCATAGCCATAGCCATCGTTGCTCATCAGGACTACTACAGCTTCTGCCTTTTCCGACTGCAAGCTGCCTGTCGCCGTCATGGCGGATACCGAAGTGGTGCGGGCGGACTACCGGCGCAAGCTCATGCAGCACAAGGAGCTGGATTCCAGTCTGCGCAATCGTGAGTTTTCCACTTTACCCGGCATTAGGTTGCAGCGCCCACGGCATCCATTCATGTCCTTGGTTTCGGGTGCATTAGAGCTTAATTCGTGGGGTTGTTTTCAGTGCGAGAAAATGTGAAGACTGCGAGGAAGGACTTTGACAAAACGGAGGACGACTTGAAGGCGCTGCAGAGCGTGGGCCAAATCATCGGCGAGGTTTTGAGACAACTGGATTCTGAACGATGTGAGTGTTTGATTTCCTTTTCTGATCTGCAAGACTCGTAGATCGATCTTGTGGCTTCGTCAGAGCTCGATTCTTGGGACATTTGATGGTTAGCTTGAGTGGGAGACTAGTAAACTAACGGAACTTAGTGTATTTGTATGGAACAAAATGATCAATGCCGAGGGTACGTATTTTCGCAAATTTTCGATTCAACCCTAAGTGTAACCTTATCACAAACCTTACGCGCTTAGTATTCAATTGCGTTTAGAAAGAATTTTAGATTGGTAGTGTTGCTTCTTTTGAGCTCGATTCTGTAGAAATTTGATGGTTAGCTTCCAGGGAGACCAGTCGATTAGTTTGTTCATTAAAAACAAAGGTCATTAGTATAGGGATTTGATGGGATTAATCAGTATTTGTGATTCATTTTCAATTATTTTTTGGTGGACAGTTATTGTGAAAACCAAAGTTCCCATGTGAACAACCCCTGGGGTACCCATTTTGTAAAGTTTTGATTCAACCCTAAGTGGAACTGTACCAAAACCCCTACTCGTCCCACTCTTTAGGGTTTCTGATTTATGAGGGTCCGGTCTTGTTAATCTTACAGCCAATGGCTCCTCCATAGCCATCGTTGCTTATAGTTGTGGAGACTAGTAGATTAGCGGACCTTAGTGTATTTGGAAAAACCATGGGTCGTTGGTATCTGGATTTGATGGGATTGATCAGTAGTAGTTATTCATTTTCAATTATTTTTTTGTTGGACAGTAATTGTGAAGGCTAGCAGTGGTCCGCGGTATGTCGTCGGATGCCGCAACAAGGTCGACAAGGAGAAGTTGGTGGCTGGTACTCGAGTGGCACTAGACATGACTACTCTCACAATCATGCGAGCACTTCCAAGAGAGGTGAGCTTGGTTGTCGAGAGCGAATTCTCAAACTCTAAAGCGCGGTTTCTGTTAGATTGTAACTATCATTCATTCTGTCATTGGAGTACCACATATTGGGGAGTATTCACTGCGTTGGAGGATTATGATCTAATTCGTCACGTTGAGTCGGTTTTTATTTTATTTGTTTGTAATCGAGCAGTGTATTTATCTGTACCCTAATATTTCAATAATGCGCGTCTCTAGGTTGACCCTGTAGTCTACAATATGCTTCACGAGGATCCTGGAAACATTAGCTACTCAGCTGTTGGAGGACTAAGTGACCAAATTCGGGAGCTTCGTGAGTCGATTGAGTTGCCGCTTATGAACCCAGAACTCTTCTTGCGAGTTGGTATTAAGCCTCCTAAGGTAAATCATTCATCTGTATATCCATTTTTGAACTGTCGTTGAACTGCAATATTTCATCGCGTAGTTTTCATGTATTCTGATGGTTTTCTCCTACAGGGTGTATTATTGTATGGTCCCCCTGGAACCGGGAAAACCCTTCTGGCACGGGCTATTGCAAGCAACATTGATGCTAATTTTTTAAAGGTAAGAGGAAGCTTCTCTCAGTCACAGTGGACCTAATAAAATCTGCCTGACTTCCAGCTGACCTCCTTGAATGCAACAGTTTTACTACACCTCAATGTAAATGCGTAGACTGAGTTTTTTCAAGGTTTTAGAGTGAAGTAGTGGGGATTCTACAATTTGTTTGACTCACTATTTTCTGTTGCTTCCGACTTTTGTTTTTGGGGGTTTTGAATTGAATTACTTAGGCTTCTGTTACAAGTCGATGATGGAATTTTGGTCGGCATAGATGCACGCAACAGTTGCTTTTGTGAGATGCTTTTGTGTCTGATATATTGTTTTATTTCTATGCAGGTGGTTTCTAGTGCGATTGTGGACAAGTACATAGGAGAAAGTGCAAGGCTCATTAGGGAGATGTTTAGTTATGCCCGAGACCATCAAGTATTATCTCTCTCCATCTGCCTTCGGTTTTATTTGTTTCAGATGAGACAATTGCATGCCTGTGCTCGTCTTGGTGTCTATTGTCAGTCTTGTTCACATGTTTTATTTTGACTTGCTGATGTGTCAATTATTGTTTTTGCAGCCATGCATCATATTTATGGATGAGATTGATGCAATTGGAGGTCGTCGGTTTAGCGAGGGCACAAGTGCCGATCGAGAAATTCAGCGCACTTTGATGGAGCTGTTGAATCAGCTTGATGGTTTTGATCAGCTTGGCAAGGTAATGGGAACCCTGAATCCATTCTGATAATGTTGAGTTTATTGAGATTTCCTGGCACTGTACAGAGAGACGCAGGTTTGAAAATTCCGTATATTTGCGAATGCTTCGTCTCATTATTCACATTTATGAGAGAATTCAGGTAAAGATGATCATGGCAACAAATCGTCCAGATGTGCTTGACCCTGCTCTACTTCGACCAGGTCGTTTGGATCGAAAGATAGAAATCCCACTACCAAATGAGCAATCTCGGACAGAGATTTTGAAAATTCATGCATCTGGTATCACGAAGCATGGAGAGATCGACTACGAGGCTGTTGTTAAGCTTGCCGAGGTAGAGTTTTTTCATGTTTTGCGTATTACGCTGTTGTGGCAATTTTGAAAGACCATAGTCGTATATATGATGACGATCCATACCGTGAGTGTTCCCATGACACTGTTCTCGGTTTTATCATCAACAAGCGCTGACATGTATATTGCATTAATTTTGTTGGTGCGATGCTTAGCTTTGGTGAATGTTGTACCTTTCATCGATCTGGGACACTAGGTATATGCTTATTTATCGAGGAATTGTTGTGGCTGTCCTTCGTGTATAACAGGGCTTCAATGGAGCCGATCTACGCAACGTGTGTACTGAAGCAGGCCTGTTTGCCATCCGAGCCGATCGTGACTATGTTGTACAGGAGGACTTCATGAAGGTACGACTCTTAGTTCTTTGTTTAGGGGGGTTCTGAATGAGAAGGAAATCTTGAAATGGCTTATTTGGGTGAATTAGTTGAAGCGTTTTTTGAAGCCACAAGTATTGGTAGTTTAGAATACTGTCTGGCTACCTGGTTATTGGCCTGCATTATTCCCTTCTAATGTAAACCATGTTGTAGACTGGAGGTTTATTATATAACATTGCGTCTTTAACATTCAAACATTACGAAAGTAAAATGTGGGTATTCACAGAGAAACTGTTCATTGCATTTGCTTGTTTTTAACGTAGTACGTGGTTTTCTTCAGGCTGTTCGGAAGCTTACGGATGCAAAGAAGCTAGAATCAAGTGCTCATTACAGCACAGATTTTGGCAAGGACTAGATTGTGCAAATTCTTTTATCTGTCTCGATTTGGTACCGGACATTTTTGCACAGAACTGGGACTCTCAAGTCAGCAGCAGGCACAGGCAAACATAGTGTTCACTTCTGCTGTTTATGTTCTGCTACTTCTGGAAAATAAACCTTCCTCTGTTTTTTTGTACAAAAATTACTATTTTCAATTCTGTTTCAATCTCTTACCGTGCTGTCCCCATCAACGCTGTGTATGGTTCTTTTAGAAGTTCGTAGTCAACAGTGTTTGTTGGGATGGTGGATCACTGCGTTTACTCGATATAGTTGTTAAGGTCAGGCCTACGTACATCTCTATGGAACCATTGAAGGGTTTCCACGCATCGCTTACTGCTTGTGAAAAAACTGTGTCCATTTATTCCGTATAGGGCCTAGTTTTGTAGCATAACAGAACCTTTTCAGAGTTGTTTGGCTTTTCAGTATGAAGTACTGTACTGGATATCAGATGGAGACTACCCTAGCGTACAGTACATCTTGGATGAGGAAGGTATGTGCGTAGTTTCCATCCTGTTACTAAATCCGTTCCATCCAGATTCTAACCTAAATTGGAAACACTCTTGGGAGAGTTGTCTAGGGTTGAACTGACGAGAAAATTCATAGTTCATTCATATATATTCCAAAAAATATAAGCGTTACAGGCAAAGAAAATGGAATTATTCAACTACCAACAAGATCCAACATTAGTGCACTTTTATGATAAGAACCTTGTCCACATGCTTATGAGATAATTTTATTTTACATTGTGAAGATTATTGGTATTCAATATCAAGATCTGACTATTAATTGGAAGTAAGAGCTCGAAGGGGCCTATTCTTTGCGGCTTTCTTCAAGATTTTCATGTCATTGGACTTTTGTTTGATTTGCATGCAAAAGGATTTTGTCCATGGTATTTCAAAAGAAAACAAAAATGAGAGAATGTATTTAATTCAAGGGATCTTGCTAAAATATCTTTATTGAAAGTATACCAATAATTGAAAACCGAACACTATTAATGTTTTTGCTGGTTTTTTTCTACTATTTTCTACTATTTTACATTAGCACAGGTTGCCAACTTTTAATCATGATGTATGTAAATCCATGTTCGGATCTAGGAGAAACATGTTTGTCTTGTATTATATTAGGTGAAACCGTAGGGTTGATCATAATAGGACTTTCAAATTTTAAAACATTAGTCTCCATGTTTAGTTCAAAGGCTTCAAATTATGACAATGTCGATTATCAAGCAACTACCAAAATATTGAGCCAGGTTTCATATATAAATCAGTAGCTCAGGTCAGTTGACAGCTATGGACCAATTGCACATTTCACATGCTCCATGTGAACAAAGTTGTTGGCATAAGCGATCCTGTGAAATCTCTGTATGGTATGCAAGAACCTATTAACTCCCCAAGAAAGCAGAGCATGCATTGCTCTGTTCTCGTAGTTCGAATTTCAAGCGGACATTCTCTTCATGCTATTCCTAACAAGAGAATCAGGCACCACCAGCTCGAGTGGCTAAATTTTCGATTGTTGCAGACAGTATTGATACCACTCTTGCTGCGGCTAGACTGGGAATGAGTAAAGGCGATCTGATGATGGACTGAGCAGCTCAGGTCCAGTTCAATGTGCTCCAAAGTCTCATGATGAGGTTCTGGCATTTGATATAGTTGGTAAAGAAAGCCAGTTGTATACCTGATCGAGACCCAGAGCTACGCTCTCACTAGATCTTTTAAAACGACACTTGCTGCATTACGACCAGGAGCTCCCATGACACCACCACCAGGGTGTGCACCCGCACCACACATGTACAGCCCCTTCACTGGTGTTCGATACCCAGACCTGCGACGGTAAGATGCTAATCAGTATCCTATGAGAGATAATAATCGCTGTACAATGAAAATGGGAAAAGAACACCTGACCTTCCAAAAAGATTACTATTTCATCACCAGACCCACTTCAAGAATTTTACTCACCACCCTTTCAGAGGACGAAGTAGAAAAAGAGCATCTAACCCCATTGCGCCATGAAAAATATTCCCACCTGAAGCACGTTAAAAGTTCGTAAGTACTGAACACATCAATGCAGGTACTGACTTGTGTAAGAGACGAAATCCATCATCGCAGGATCTAAGGAGGATAATTAGCGATGCAAACAAATCTGGGGATGTGGAATTGACGTGGCGTTCCGAATCTGGAAAAAAGGAATTTGCATAAACAATCTAGTGATACAGTAGAACTTCTTATAAGTAGCACCCTCTAAAGTAATATTGATTGCCGGTCCCGGCCCTGGCCCCATACAAATGTCACGAATGCAAATGACCCTCCCTTACTGTGATAACCTCTCTAATCTAATGTGTCAGACTGATCCCGGCCCTACTGCTTATTAGAAGTTCTACTGCATAAATAGCTATGAGCTTGCCAAAGTGGAAGCTAGTCACGAAAGCCAAGCTTGTTGAGGATTTGTATAGAGGATTTATACCTGTGAGCCCAAGAACTCGCTCAAGATCTGGAGGAGTAAGCATATCGTAACCTAAAATGGAGCTGGAGAAGCCAGGGGCATATTCTTCTATCAAATCAAAGCATCTCTTTGCAAATGCATCCTACATGACAAAACGTCACAAATTTAGTTCCACACGAACAAATATTAGTTCAGGCATGCAAGATTCTTGACAAATAACCATAAAGAGGCGATTCAGGTCACATCCAAGAAACCGAAGTAGGCAGCAAACTCCTTCACCAGCCTATACCCATTCTAATTGTAAGAAGAACCAACGAATGAATATAAGCCCTTCAAACTCAAAACTTACTCTTGTCACTTGGTCTTGCCAGTCACTAGTTTTCAAATCAAACGGTGTGTACTGGATGAACAAATTGATCACGTGTTTGCCTGCAAGAACATGACTGTTAGGAGCGGTTGTAAGCTAATCTTGAATTCAGAGAAATTTCTCGACTAACCGAAAATAGTTGTCAGAATTGATATAATATGGAAAGACAGGACAAACCATATTAATGGTATTGAGAGATAGGACAAACCAGGAGGAGCTATTGTTTGATCCAATACTGAAGGGATGGTCATTTCAATCAAAGGCCTAGTTGATGCTCGACCAAGTAAAGCTTCCCTGTAAGCTGAATCGATTTCATCCATGCTGCACAAACGAAAACGGATGACATGAATAAAGAATATGAGATTGCGCTGCAGAGAAATATACCAAAGTACCAAAAATAAACGAACTTGTCCAGGCCTACCAGTCAGCACCAAGATGGATAGTCCCGTAATGCTCAGGTCCAGCTGTGTTGTCTCTGCGGGGGCAAGCTCGAAACATTGGTAGGCGATCAACTGCAATGTTTATTTTTGTGGTTCCCTAAACATTCAAAGCCATAAGTCGGTGAGAATTTGGCTCTAAACATTTCATCATACTTCAACCTCCAGAATAAGACAGAAATTTTTTACCACATGCACATTGATGTCAATAATAAGTGAAGAAATAGTTACAGATTTGTAGTCAATGGATTTGACACGAGTCAAAAAATCCTCACTCAAAACGTTTTCCGGCATCAACTTCTGCAAGGACAACACATAAAATGAAGAGTAAGGACATAGAGACATATGTGATCATTTTATGTTGGCTACAAGCGCAGGAACTGTAAAAGAACATGTCATGTGCCAATCAAACTAGATTGGGTTAATTTCAAGTCCAAGCAGTCAGATTCTGTCACTGCAAAGCACAGGTCTCCAAGACTAACATCCTATCTTATTTATAGAACCGTGACGCTGAGCAGCAGTTCCAACGTGTTTTGTGTTATTTCCCCTGATTTGATCCTGAGAGATTTACAAACCAGATTCCAAGTACTTTCAGCAAATTCAAAATTAGATCACATCCTCATAGCGATCCTTATAAAGCAAGCAATACTTTGAGCGTACCAAGAAGGTCACAGCAGGGGTAGCATTTGAGAGAACTTGCGTTGCTCGTAACTCTGTCCCATCAACCAATACAACCTGACCACTAAATCAGAGAATTGATTCCAAGCCTTTAAAGGAAAAATGTTCACACATTCAATAATCCTCTGCTTTACCAAAAATAACAGGCAATATTCGCTATCCCTAACTCAGCTGCCGTGCGCCAAAGCAAAACCCCTTGACAAAGTAATCTAAGGATAGGTTCACCCGGCACATACCCCATTGACAGCTTTCCCGACCTTCGATTCGTTGTCTACCAGAAATTGCTTTGCCTGTACCAACAGTCCTCGTCAAAGCTTTGCCGAAAGCCTCCAACAAAGACAAGCTTTCACCCGCGTCCACCCATAAGGACGCAGGCACTAACTTAAATACTTGCACAAAACTACGCTACAAGATTGTACAAAAATTGGAGAAAATACCAACCTCCACATTTGTAGCTAGAGTTGCACCGGCTTCTAATGCTGCCCTCGCTATCGCTGTGGACACAGCTCCCATTCCACCTTCCACATAGCTAGTGACACCTAGTAATTAGAACATTCATACTAACGAATTGGGACAACCAGTCCAAATCTTGGACCAAAATACAACCATCTGAAAAAAAACTGTCTTTCATATTGTTTATAATTCCAAAACCTATTCCATCCTCAAACTTCCACAGGCCAAATAATCAATTCCCCCAAAATCAAAGGTCAAACCGAAGCTCAAGAAAGATACACTTCAGTTCACCAAATTGCGCTCCCCTCACATTAAAGAAATCAGTAAGTCGGGAAAAATGTACTCACGACCAGATACCACGAGAGCCATTCGTTTCTCCCATCACGTGATGCAAAAGCACATATCCACTGCCAGGCGTGTGCACACTGGCCTGCCAGTTCAAACATTATGTCACGTTACAGCAGTGTCCTCAGGATTTAAATCAAGACTATTGAAACAAGTTGAATAGCGTACCATAGCTCCAATTACAGCATCCGTTGCCAAAGTAGCCTTTAAGACATCCGACTGCCATGCACAGATAACATATGTCAAAAACCAATTAAATTTCAGCAAGAGCAATTTAAAGAAGTGGACATAATGGCAAGCATTATCACGAAGTCAACGGAATATCCAGAAAGGAAGAAAAAATGGGATTGTTTTGCAAAAACCGGAGCCAGATCATACAAGTACCAAGTGAATCAGAATCCTTATAGAAGTCGCTGCACAAATAACGGGAAATTGTTTTGATAAATGCCACACTTCAATTCACTTCCATGCTTTATCAGTTCAACGCAACATTCAGGAAGTGAAGGGTGATTGATTCTAAAGGGTAACATCATACCTCAAACCAGTTATTCAGCACCTTGGAAGCAGGCGCTAGTAGCAACTCCATAAAGGATCTGTTTGAAAAAGGCAGAGTCTCCACACAATGTGTTCCTTAATCTCAAAACTCATTAAAGTGGTAGAACACAACTCCTTACGCAGAACAGGAACACTACCGTAAATGAGTCCTTTCTCTGAAGGAAACATTCATTTGGAGCTATTATGTTTTATCAGACAAATAAACGACATAACGCATAATGTGAAACAGGATACTTTGCCACAGATGTTGAAAGAAGGGGATACGATAGGTCACTTACGTAATCTCGTGTTGCTTCAGTTTTGATGAGCGCTTCAGTAAGCTAACCAGAACTTTCGACTTCGACCAGCCATCAGCTATTCTTCCTGCTAAAGAACTTTCACCCAGAACAGCTTCTGGAGGCACTGTGTCCAAGAGCGGGTCCATCACTGCACAGAATTTCTCGAGCATATGCTCGTACCTATTCACATAAATATTACATCATCCATGAGGTTCTCAAAAGTTGTACATGGAGAAGAGTGATGCTTCGATTAGAGAAAACAAGTCACTGAAATATCTCGGAGAAGCTGAAATGCTCCACTTAACAACTGCTGAAACCTAGTCATGAATATGACAGTACAGATTGGAAGACCTACTTTGGATAGGCAACTGCATCATTCTTTGAAAATTTGGATATTTCAGCCTTGTTGAGCTCAGGGTCGGGACCCATAAGAAGGAATCGTCCATCCACAGTTGGGGTAAAGGAAGCCGGGTTTCTTGGAAGCAGCTTAAGTCCATGTCTTGACAAATCCAGCTCTCTGAAGAACACACAATCACGAAGCTATCAAGCTCAATAGTTAACTGCTGTAACCGTTCATAATTCAGGCTTTCGGGACATTTTAGAGAAACTCACACTCAAAGGTGAAAAAATGGGACGAGCACGCTCCCCATCACACAATTTACTGGTCAAAGTCAGTAATGAAAATATCTAGTGACCAATACGCATAACAAGTTCCAATACAAACTCAGTAGAAACAGAAATTAGGTTTGCACCTGTCGATCCGGGCGAATAATTAACAACTTCAATCTTATTACTTAGTACAAAAATTGACTAGCACGATCCTTTAAGGTGTGACTACAACAGCTCTTATAACCTAAACCGCCTTATTGTACTGAAAAGTCAGCAAATAACCACCCTGCACTGCTATCCGAGAAAGTAGAAAGGGCTCACTGTATAATGCCAGGCCGCAGCAGACTTTGAAGATAGCTTGCTCTAGAGAACTTAAATCCTGGAATAATCTCCTCCGTCACCGCTGCACCCCCCAGAACGTGACGCCTTTCAAGCACTGCCACCTGCAAGCCGGCTCGGGCAAGGTACGCAGCTGCAGTAAGGCCATTGTGACCCCCGCCAACCACTACCGCATCCCAAACCCTGCAAGATTGACATCATGAATGTTGCATAAAATTTTGATTTAACATCATTCGCCGACCTGGTGCACGAAGTGCTGGTAGATATCATGAAAAAGATAAAGTGAAAATCAACAAGAATTACAGCGTACTGCAAGGTATATATCATCATAGACACGGTGCATTGGGGAAGAATTAAAGCAAGTTCACAGACTCCCACGAATTTTCAGCTTGTCATCTGGGAAGTGTTGGATCTCACATAACCCTGATAAAAGTTTAACTCATCTTCCTCGGACGGATGATCCTACTTTAACATCTCCAAATAGATCAGATCCATTGATAAGTATTTAAAGTTTTAATATTCTACAAAGAGAGAAAACAGTCACATTTATGACATAGTAAACATTTGAATATTTTTTATTTGAAAAAAAATATGGTTTAGTACCGTAGGGTACACAATGCACGAGTTTAGCAGAACTTCTTAATGACATTTTATTAATTAGAATTAACGAGAGGAGCTCGATTACGGTGTAGTTGGCATCACAATGCCCTACCAAGTCCAACGCAAATCCCTGTGACCTCTAAGTACAAGACGTGTAGGTCGCGTCAATCAAATGACTCACGGACTCGATTGTCTTGTCTATACGTCAGGCTACGTCCCTTCCGCATTCAAGCATGTAAGTCTGTGTCCTTAATTGATCTTCTCAATTGAGAAGAATCGGAAAATCCACCCGCATTGACGATTCCTCGTTGAAATCGTCAGAAAATCGTCCGGAAAATAGAAATGGTCAAACAATTCGATAGCATTGAAAGCGAAAGAAGAACAGAACAAGAAAGATACCTTTCCGTGAGAAAGCCAGTGCCATGGACCTTGGCATCGGTGACAAAACGTCGTCGTCCTCCTGCGAAGAAGAGAGCAGGAGCTCGCAATTTGCGAAGAAGAAGAAGCCTCGCCTTCGCCATCGCCATCGCCATCGCCAACCCGATCGACCGATGAGCGTCCTTCCGAATTGACCAGACGCGCTTGAGAAATCGTTACTCGAGGATTTACGTGCAGCTGAACTTGGTGGAGATGAAGCTCTGGCGGAGAGGAATCACAACAGGGGAGCACGGTACCGCACGCGAATGGATGCATGATTTTCTTCAAGGGCCGCGTGGTTGCGCGGTTCGTTTCTTCGATTGGAAATTGATCCATATCCAGTATGTACATCTCAGGCGAAACTACTGTACCGTATATATGTGACGAAAGTACCGAAACGTAGATTTTGCGAACTACCACGGAGTAGGAATTAGGTTAGAAGAGACCTACAACCCTGAGAGGGGGTCAGATTCAGACACAAACACATGGCAATCAAAACACATCAATTACCAAAAACACAGCAACAGAACCAAAGAAAAGTCACGGCAATGAAAACAAGAAGAGTTTAAGTTAGTAGACGAAAAAGCAAACACTTTAGTAGCCAAAAGAGCAAAAACTCTGAAAATCATTGATTTTCACCTTGCCGAGAGTCCGAGACCATTCTACACAGCATTTCACCAGTCTGTTGACGAGTCTGACCCTCACGAGAAGAGTGTTGTGTTCATCTATTTACTGTTGGTAAAGACTTGCCGCAAACTCTCATGTTCATTTGTCCACAGGAAATGTCAACCGCTATACCACCCAAGGAGAGTACCTTCTGCTTTGGGGACAGCGCTCGTAGCAAAAAGGATCTCCGAACCCTAAGAACATCTAAGCTTTACAAACGGGATTACAGATGTTGATATTATTAGTCCACGTCTGACCATGTACTGCAGAAGGCAAATGTCATTGCAGAGGCATCACTGTCATGCCAAAAAATTCTGGATTTACTGGCATGTCAGAACTAATACGGAGTAGTACTTACAATCCACTAAGGATGCAACACATGAGATTCAAGTGAATCTATAGTTTCCATGTAAATCAAGTGAATTCAAGTGACTGGGAAATCACAAATCCAGCAGGGTAAAAGTGTAGGTCGAAAGGAAATGGTTAAGTGGTACTAGGGAAAACAATTTGAAGTTATATGGCAATTGGAACAACCAATTTAGAACTGTATAGATTCCTAGATACCCCATACCACGGTTGAAACCATAAATCTGAGAATGACAAAAACATGACACCTGTTAACTAAAAAATGCTAGAATGATACTTGAATTACCTCAAGGGCCAAATAGCAACAGGAAATCCTACTACTCTTTCCAGCAAAATCCAGTCTCTCCTGTCACTCCGCACTGACTAACAAAAGATGTAAAGAGACAGGATTCCCTACTCAACAAAACTACTGACAAGTAGTGCAAGCTCAAGATGGAAACTTAGTTGACTCTAGATCTCATCAGCATCCTTCTCCTCTGTCAGCTCTGGCTTGTCTTCAACTGCAGGAGGTGGTGGTGCTTGTTCATCCTACATTTGCATCAGAAAACTCATCAGTCAAACTGAACCCAAGATAAATGTATAACTAGGAGTATTCTTCGTAGGAAATGAGATACATTTGCAAAAATTGATCGGACTCGATCTGTGCTGACATCCTACTCAAAATAATAGCGAATTTCATTAATGATTGTGCTTGCTCCAGATTCATACCTCAGGCAATGGTTCCTCGGCGTAGTCATTCTCAAAAGCATCAGCAGGAACAGAATATAACCTTTAAAAAACGGACAATTAAGTCATCAGTTTCCAGTAGAAGACAGTAAGGAAATGCAGCCAGCGCTAGTATACCACTGCAGATATACATCATCTTGGTCACGTAAATACAATAATCAACAGAATAATACCTGACTATGGGTTTGTTGGGGTCTTTCACCAACAAGTACTTTCCTTCATCCAATTTCATGCAGATGTCCACAACAGTCTGCAGACAGGTTCATGCGTAAGCAGCAATTCAAATAAACTTGAAATAGAAACACCTCATTCATGACACTCATTTCAGATTCAAGTGTCTGACTGGCCCAACTTGTAACTGGAATTAATGCAAATGCTGCAGGCCGCAAAATTCAAAAGAGTAAAAAATGCACAAAGATTTTTCCTTCAAGGAATTTAAACACACCTTTAAGATTCCCCACATGTTGTTCACATTGAGGTTGATCTGCCCAGCAAATTCCTTGGGTTTGTAGCCTTGGATGGTCAGCACCGTATGGTTGAAGTTATCCTTGGGATGCCCCCTCGACACATATCCTAGCTTCATCTGAAGTAAAAACCGACGCATATACCAAGAACATGAGTTCAAACGAGAGGCCAATAACCGAGTGTACATTTCACCAACTACGAGTATACATTTCAAAATTAGATGGCTCGTGACATGAACAGACCGTCAACGATTGCACAAAATTTCTTTTGATGATTATTTGAATATCCCTAAGTATTGACACATATGTAGCTGAAATTCCAATGCACACCTGGTCAGCTCCTGAAAGTAGGGCCTGTGCTGTCCACTTGGCCAGCTTGTTGGCATTATTCTTGAGCTCAGTGGCTAGTACCTGCAAATAAATGACAGATGCTCAAAAACATTCTCACCAAAGGCAGTCCCACAAAAAATCTCTAAACTATGCATTCCCCAATATTTATCAAACACTCAGAAGCCTGAAACTTAGGTTCCATTTCTGACAGCCTTTGAGTAGGAAGACAAAATGCAATCACTCACTGCTCCTCGCTGATTTTCAATCTTCTGACGCCAATCAACACCAGTGATCCTAGAATCAAACTCATTCAATGCATTGATAGTCAACAGGACTTCCGAGCCCTTGACTTCTGCCACACTGTGAAGCTCACATCTAGCCACCAAAGTGGTTTCCTGCAAAATCAGAATTGCAACCACTGATTCAGCACCAGCAGAAATGATTGCTTTGATAAGTTTGGTAAAAATTGCTGAGGAAATGATAGGTTTAACAATAAGCATGAACAATCAATAAAAAATAGGCAATTGTAATACCTCATCCAATTTCCACTTGCGATATTTATAAGCAACAGAGGCCACTTCTTCATTCTCTGAGGCAAAAGGGTTTGGTTCTTTGAAAGCAAATTTCTTTCCTTCCTGTCAAACAAATGCAGAGGAAACAGATGAGATGCAATACAAGCAGAAAAATAATATCTATCTTCAGGAATGTAGTTGCAGCGCTCCATGTTAAAAAAGAAATTCAAGAAAATTCAGGATTCAATAGGGAAAAAAATCGACCTTTTGCAAGACTTGCTGAGAGAAGTTCTGATTGATAAAAGTGGCCTCCTGGCTCAAAGAGTGAACTGAGTTTATACTGTCTTTCTCTTCAGGGATAGGCTCCTGAGCAGTTTCATAAACCTGTAGGATCACAAACGATTAGGCCAACATGACTTGAATATCAGAAAGAACAACTCAATATCGTAACAATCAAATAGAAGAACAAGGTTTACACCGTCGAGACCTAACCCGCACCTTGTAAAGAATCAGATTAAAGGAGAAACTTACAGTGAGGAGATCAAACGAAGCATCGCGCTTGTCAAAGAACAGCTTATTGCCCACTTTCTGGACAACGATATCCCACGAATACATGGAACGCGGTGAGCACATAAGTGTAGCCAGGATAGCGTCTGTAGCGAAAACAGTACCAACATTTTCGTTCTCCAAAAGCAACCGCCTGCAGTGTTCAACAGCCACTAACCGTCAAACTACGAAATTGGAAGTCGGAAACCGGGAAAAGATAGCAATTGCAAACTCAAATTTCGAGGTTAACAAGGGAACGCAAGATATTCAGGGACAGCTTTTCAATCAACTCGGAGCAGGGAACAATAATTCAAATCCCTTCAATATTTGCTCTACTCTGATAGAAAGCGAATACAAGGTGCAAGTACCTGATGACAGGGTCGTCAGTTGTCGTAACTTTGTAGAAATTACGATTTTCAAACCTCTCCAATGGCTTCTCCGTCTGCGGATAACACAAACCAATCAAATAGCAGACTTAGTTACAAACATGATATGAAAATGTAAGTATATACAGTTTCGGTTAACGATAGCAAGGTAATTATTTAAATATAAAATTCAACCATAAAACGAAAGGGGAAGTACTGAGATGACTACAAACCTTTGGTGTCACACGATCAAATGCCTTGTCATAATACTCCAAGGTCCCGCATGTCGTACTGCATAAACATCCAAACCTAGATCTCAGCAACTTCGCGAAAACAAGACACAAGTTCATAAAAAATAGGGTGGTGCACAGTAAGATTTTCATGGCAGTCAAAACTTACATATCCTCAGGTTCTCCCACTTCATAGCTCAGCTTGGAAAGTGAGGTAAGAGGAATCTGTTCAAGGACGGCCCATTCTGGTCGAATATCCACCTGGAACACACATACATTCCAGATTAGCTTCAAGGCCTTAAAGAGAAAGAACCAAACTTTGAAGTGATATTAGTCTGCCCGTAAAAAGAGGAAGTGCTATGCCAGCATTGAAAAGAGTGGAATGACTTAAAGGTCAAACTTCTCAGACGTTCGATGATGGCAGGGCCGTGCAAATTACCGAGCTATTGTAGACAATACGAGGGGCATTCTTGTCCTGCCAGTAAGCATTCCACTGTCCTCTCTTCTGCTGCTGCAATCTTTCCCTGCGCTGTCTTTCTCTGTCAGCTCCTGCACCACTGTCACGACCTCCATCACGCCTGCCTTCATCCCTATCCCTTCTTTGGAATCGCTGCAAGGGGCACAGAGTGTAAGAACCTCAACCTCATGACCCTCCTTGGCTGGTAAACTAGAACTCAGGTCATGTCATCCGACGACTCCGACTCATCGTCATGACGACGACTCCGTTCAGATCAAAGACAGCACCTACTTGCCAAACGTTGTCACATCCATGGGTGCACGAAGCACAAAGCAAGGAAGTGCAAAAATATCTGCCTTGCCTTAGGTGCGTGCATAGAAGAAATATACAACTACAAGCTGAACTTCAAAATAGATATATGCTCCACAATTACCTGCTGAAATCGGCGTCCACCATACTTGGGTCTAGGAGGAGGCCGCGTATCGACTAAATGAAAGGAATCCTGAAAACTGACAACCAGTTGTCAGAAACTTGAACTGCGATAAATACACGAATTTTTTAATAATATAATTGCAATAACCGACATAGTGAAATCGGGAGGTCAAACAAGGTCAGACAAACCCTCACAGAAGAGGCAACTGAAATCTACATCACAAGTTTAATGCAAGGAAAGCGTACCTCATCCTCATTGTGAAAGAAATTGAAAACAGAGGCTCCACCAGCATTGTTGCGATCAAAACGACCTAATCGTAGATACGGGATACATATCAGTACGAAATAACCATGACCTTCGATCAAAATGAAATCATGTCTGCCCTAACCAATGCTACAAGCTTCCAAGGTTGTCTCTCCAAAGACCAAGTCAATTCCAAACGATATAACACAGTTCTCGAAGCCATTCGACCTAGGTTTTGACATTGATACCACCTTACCAAGAGACCTCTTTTAATTCGAATTCATCGGTTGTGTTATACCCGATTGATAGAAAGGAGCAACAGACTGAGAACAACTCCAATTATTGTGCGGGGAAATTCCCAATAGAGAATGACTCAGCAGAGAAGGAAGTGTTCGCCCTAAAAGAGATCAGGAGGTGCGATCCCCACCGTTATTGCCACCAAACCAAAGTCTTCAACACCAAGAGGAAATCGAAATCTATACCTTGGTTATACTTAAAGGCCTGTCCTGTCCAATCCGACGCGCGGCCCACACGGTCGCCCTTGCTAAAAGGCGCATACGGCACATGCTCGAGCTGGGAGGGCACTGAACTCGCGTCCGGTCCCCATCCGTCGAGATTTTCTGCAACCTGCGGCACCCCAAAACTCACCGCCATAGCTGCACACACTCTCCGAAGACCCCTGCTTCCTTCAGCAGCTGCACTGACTAACACCTCCTCCAACACAAGGAAGAAGTTGTAAAAGAGCAAGTCAGGTTCTAGGGCTTGCTCTAAACCAAGTTTTAGGGTTTGCGTCACGTCAAACCGCAGCTCCGTCATTATATATGAGGTGAGCACCCATCCCCGTGGGGGCCCTTTTACCGTGGGAGTAAATGTCGCCTATATATTATTGTACTGTATTATGCTAGGCCTTCACCACTCCAAACATTATGTGCGCAGATAGTGTTTAATTTTTAATTTAAATTCTTTTCTCTTTTTTCTTTTAGACGGTGAAAATCATAAATTTTATTTTTATACAGTCATGGTTTAATGTGTTATTTAACCCCTTAACCCCTAACTGTACAGTGAGAGTATTCTCCAGAATTGACAATTTGAGAAAAATCATTGTAAAGTGCTATTTGGAAGTATATTTCAGGTTCACGGTATACAAAGAAAAGTTGTAGACAATGAGTTGCAGATTCCGTTTGTTTGGTTAGATTCACCAATGCTATCACCAACAATTTTTTAGAAATATTAAAAGGAAAATTTCAAAATTCCTTCTAATTTCGATTACAAGCAAAATATCATTTTTTGAGTAAAATTTGTTGGAATAGATTTGAAATGTGGTTCTCTTAACACGCTGATTTTTTAAAATTTTCTTGTTCTTTGAATCTATGACTTCATTTTTGCAAATCTAGTTTTGAACTAGATTCAATGCAATTTTGGCTTGGTCAACTACTTGACACACTTGCACATTTGTAATTTTAGAAAAATAAGTACTCTAGTAATACCAAATCCAACCATTAGATAAGACAATAACTTGTGATAAAGTATCTCTACAAATTACGATGGCTTTCATCCAAGCAATAAGAGGATGTAATTTGAATTTCATCATGTAAGTGGACATTGGAGCATTTAGGGCTTAAAGACAAGGATCCTAGGGATACATAGTTTTTTAATCCCGTAAAAATCAAAGAGTAGTCCAACTTTCCTAAATTGTGGAAAAGTAAAGTAAAATAGCCCATCATGGTTAGACTTAGGAGTTTGCCCTCATGCCACAATTGAAATTTTTAAATTTTTTCCCACATAGAGACAAGTGTGAGAAACAGAGAGAGCAATTGAAATTATATTTTTTCTAAGAAATATGAATTTGATATGAATTTTTGAAGTATCCTCCCCAAAAGAGTCCTTAGAGTACCTCCAAACCAACAAAAATTGTATCCATAATACTCATTTTACTAACCTAAAGCAATCACAATATTTTCTAACATGGTTGTAACATGAAGGCCTAAAAAACCCACATCCTACAATGAACTTACACTCAAAAGCTCAAAGTCCCTGTTGTAGTCACTAATCACTCCATTACCAACACCTAAGACATTGAGTGTAGCCCAAATCTCATTTATTGAAAAAAAATCCTATAATAGGGTCATTCCCTAGGTGTCTGTGATGGGTCTTTTGAATGTAATGGATAGTTCTAACTCATTACATATTGCAAATTCAAAGAAAATTTTAATGATGACTTTCAAACAACACATTTAAAATCAAAATCATATCCACATGATTTGATTAACTCCTACACTAACCAATATTTTTCTATAAAACTTAAAACCAAAATTTGAAAATTCTTTTGCTACACACAATTGTTGGCAATTATCAAATTCCAAGGTAATAAAGATGAAAGATAAATTGAATTGTACGAAAGTTTAGATCAAAAAACATTATTAAGAAACAATAGAAACAAATGAATAAGGAGGTCATAAATGGATGAATACATGCACCATTTGTATACAAAAAACTCATGACCTCTTCATACACTTTGTACATCCAAACTTTGGTACCCATTCCATCTCTTATTTTCACCACTATTATGTTAGTATAATAGCTAAAATAGGAACAACTTTACCTTGATGTTTGACAATCATCAACAATTGTACAATTGAAATGCAATTTTTATATAAAAATAATAGACAAATTTTTCAATCAACATCAAATTCTTTTAGAAAACAACATGACTCATTCTATCTCAAATCCTAATAAATTTGAGACTTGGGTTCATGATGGGTCTTTTTTACGACAATCTTCTATACCATGGTTTTCTAGCGGATTCTTCAATCATTTGCCCAATTTAATGTTTTTGCAATAACTAAATTTTGGCAAAATGCCAATTTTTACCAATATTGTACAAGATCTTCTTTTAATCAAACCATTTTTTTATTTTTCAAAAAGAAATTTCCTTAAATTTTGGTACATATTGTTAGAATGATTTTAACATTGAATTTGCAACAAGAATGAGTTTACCAATTGAGTTGGTGATTGTTTTCATTAATTTTGTAAATCAAATCATTCATTCATCCATTGGGTAGTCTTCATCAATCTATTTGTTTTGCCAAGCTAGGGATGCATTTCTAGTGTTGGGTTTGATGTTGATATCTAATTTACTTATATTAGCAAGAATATAAAGATACGACATGATTAACTTGATTTAGAATTCCATAACTTTTGTTATTGTATGATGGAGCTTCATTTCATAGTCAAGTATTTGGCCAAGTGCCAAGCTATCTTAACTATTTTAAAACCTAGAAAAATGCATTGTAGTAGTCTTTCCTATTGCATGGAACATTAACATGTCACATAGCCTATCACAAGAGCAAAATGTTGAAAAATACTTATATATGGCAGATTAGCTTGACTCATGGAAATATATAGAAGTACAGTCACACTTGATTTTTCAAAGCAATTAGAACTAGCATAAAATGTGGCAAGATTAATGGTTGTTAATATAAATGTTAAGTGGGAACTATCAATCCTATGTAGTGGTTGATGTGGTGCTTGTTAAAACCTCTTTTTTTGTGTCATTCCACTAATTTTGTATCAATCATCACCAAATATGAGGTTCTACTATTGTACCTTTAAATTTTGGAATACAAAAGATTTAATGGACTCAAGAGGATGGTCCAAGTGATGTTAGATTGTCAAGCATGATTACCATGAATTCATGAACTACACCCTTTTCAAAAACAAACCCAATATTATCATGAGAAGTTTGTTGCTTTAGATATTGCAACTCTTCGACAATACTTGTAATTGAGAGTTGAATTTCATGAATGTGATAGCAAGCAAGCAATTGGGCACAACTCATTGCTATAGTTGGACGTACAATTCTAATACAAACATTGTATGTCCCAAGAAAACAAGCCAATCTCAATGTGCTTGCAACCCAATCATCTTGTTGTCCTCATTTTGACTGTGAACTGAATTCGAACTTACAAGTTAAGAGATGTTTGCACTAATTGATGCAAAGTGCACCACTACTTAGAGGAATTGGACTAGGTAGACACTTGTAATCTTATAGATCCCAACAACAAGAAATGAGAATATATTTCAAACAAAGTTATTGAGGTCATATTTACTTTCTATCTTTGTGACCACTAGATGTACAAGGAAAAATGGCACTTACTCATTCTAGATTATTGGTGCATTTCTAACTACCATGCTAGATCTCGCATGAATATAGAAATGTATTAGAGTCAGTCTACTTGTGAACATGTCCATGAGTATCTATTAAAAACATTTTCATAGGCCATACTTGAATACATCAATGAATGTTTCTACTATTGTCCTGAAATTTAGGCCCTTCACGTTTGAGATTCGATGAATCTTCAAGATGCAAACTTCCATCTTCTAAATGAAGACTCCAATAGTGATGCAGAAGGCCTTCATGACAATGTCAGAGATAGCTCTACTGATTTTAGTGACTTCTCTACATCAACAACTACAGGGCATTGGCATGGTTGTGGCAAAGGCATGTCGCTCTCTATTAGAGAGTATATGGACATTCCATCAACCAATATACTTGCTCCATGACCTTCTTAAATTCTAGTTGCCACTTTCTAGGCAAGGTTTAGCCCAATCCCTTTTTCTTTTGTAGATACATACAACAACTTCAAGAGGAGACTATGCCATACATCAATGCGGAAGAGGACATTTATTGCATATACCTCATTGGTTGAAAACTATGAAGACCACAAGAGAGATAGTGGTGGCTCAAGTGCAAGCTTGGAATGCAACAGTAGGTGCAACAAGTGCAACAAAACCCTAAACCGACTTGAAGTGCAAATGAGAGTATTATTTTAGAATATGTAGCACTAGAGAGAGAAAAACCACATTTTATGAGCAAGGACTTTTGGCAAAAGAGTACATAAGACTTGCAATTATGAAGTAAGAAGAGCTGGTATAATGCTTGTTCCAAATCTCCTAGGTGCTTAGTGAAGGGTTGAAGGTCTCCTAATTTGAGGAGGTACTTGGTGGAGTCCTAGGACCTCCAAAAAGAAACCCCCCAAAATAGTTTTCATTATGTCAGCGGTATAGGAGATGCCAACTAAATAGAAGATGGTAGGGACATTGATTCCAATCCACCCACAAACTCCATAGTATGATGTAGATCATCTAACCTCAAAAAACTTTGCCCCTACAAAGTGACACAAGCAAATTAGTTTACTACACATACAACTAGTATAGTAGTAGTGGTAGAAGGAGACATCAAAGAGATGGTAGGAAATCAAATTTCATGTTCTCAAAGTTCTTGCAAGTGAAATGAATTTCAAAGCATCTTTCAATTTCATGTTGTGGGTGCCACTATACTAGTGTTCATATCTACGTGTTCAATTTTTGAAAGAGAAATAAATGGATTTGTAAATATTTAGCACATGTTACATGGAGATTTTGCATGTTTAAACAACCCCAAGTAAATAAATGAGTTCATTTTGAGCATGGGGCATAGACAATGTTAAAACAAGCATGGTATAACTTTCATGAGAACGAATTGCAAGTATGGGAGATGCAAAAGTTCTTGTGAATATGAAAAAATCTAATAATTTTGTAAAATGAAGAAGACAAGTAATTTCATCTCTAAAAAATAAAAATATTCATTCACATACAGTTGCTAAATGGGAGCAAACATAGTGATGGTATCTGATCTCCAATTCCTAGGTTAGCATAGGCAAGGCGTTGCAAGGATAATTGGTATGAATGTGTTGAAGATTATTGCTATTTTCGTATATTTAATTCAAGAAAGGCATGTGGTACTTTTTAGTTCTTAGACCTGATTCAATTCAAATTGTAACATCTAGTAGTAGAAGACAAGATAAAAAGCATTTTTATTGGTCATGCATAGGGTTCATCCACTAGGGCATTCACAACGAATGGATGGCTACTTGATAATAAGTCTATGTCATGAACGACTTTTGCCAAATTTGAAGATGAAGTCATAAGGTAGACCAACCCAATTATGTTCGTTGTCCAATTCCATCATCTTACTTTTGGTCCCAATTTCGTGCAAAAGAACATTCAAATCCGTTCACTTTCTAGACAAAATCACTACAATGATGCCAATAAGGGTAACATGTCAATCCTATAGTGGTGAATACTTAAGTACCATTGGATACATAGAAAGTCACATTTGGGTTGTTTACATGACATTTTATGACTCTATTTTACGAGCAGTTTTATAATTTCAAGGTAGACCACTTTAGAATTTCACAAAAATTATATTTTCAATTGAAAAATTAGAATTCCATTTGGATTTGATTTGTGAAGCAAATGCTCACCTCCGAGAAAATGATGTGCCCCTCTTGGAGTGAGCCCCAAGATATTCAAATTACGAATCAGAGTAGTAATAGGCTTGTCTATCTTAGGTGGCCCTCAAATTATGTAAGACCAAATTTGACAGAGCAACGGTAGTCCATGGTGTGATGGTGTAAAACACAAGGAATCAACATTGGACCATTTGAGATTTTTATCCTCAAATTAAAAGTTATGGACAAATTTCACAAAGGGTTTGGTAGGGACATTTTCTTTAACATTTTTGAATATCTTCTTTGAATATTTTCCATAACTTTTGATTGAAGCCTCTAACCCTCAAATGAATTTTTAGAGATGAAAGTTAGCTTGATTCCCCAACTTTGTTTAGTTCAATTTTCTTTGAAAAAAAAGTACTCTACTATTCCAAAATGAGGTTTGAAATTCTGCTATGAGCACAATTCCTAAGTTTTGACAATGAGCATCAAGCTCTCACCTTCAAATTATACCTTAGCCTTTGAGGATTCATGATGGACAATTAATTTGATTACCGAAATAGCCTCTTCATCCATGAAAACAAACGAATTTCAATGAAGTAAGTCTTTCACTTTGCCATCAAAAGTTTTAACTAACGGTAGATGGTCATTGGACTAATTTGGACATTTTATTTTATTTTTGACAACGAAGTCATCTAATTTATGCTAAATTCAACAATTTCGTTTTTTCATTTTATTTTTTTCCAGCATCTTTTATAATAATTAACTTCTACCAATTTTGCCCTATAGCTATGGTAGTGCTATAGTTGTAGTAGGCTGAATTACATTGGTGTAACTCTTTGGAAAAATGAGTCTTGATATACTCCTATCCGTACTCTACACAATACATTTTTGCAATATCTAAAGGCCGGGTTACACTAGTGTAACTCTTTGGGAAAGAGGTGTCATGGTGTGCCTTGACCTCTACAATGCATTCATGTAGTATCTAGAGCTTGGGTTACATTAGTGTAACTCTTTGGAAAAAAAGTGTCGTGGTGTGTTTCTACCCCAACAATGCATTTCTGCTATACCCTAAATCCCTAATCCTTTGTTACACCAATGTAGCTCCTTGGGGAAAAAGTGAGATGGTGTGTCATGGCCCCCACAATGCATTCTCACATTATGTGGACCCTTTGTCGCACCAATATTGCTCCTTGGAAAAAAGTGTGATGGTATGTTGTTGCCCCTCCAATGCAATTCTATGATACCTCGAGGATGGTTTGTCTTGGTGTAACTCCTTCAATTGGAAAAAAGACATGTAGTTGGTATGGTTCTTGTTGAATTCTGGAACTTCTTTTTTCGCCTATCTTCATTGATTTTTTAGGGCTTATCTATTCGTACGAGATTCATCATATCTAATTGGAAGTTGGATTTTGGGTGCACTTATTTATGAAATCACAACTAGCATGTAGTGCCATTTCTCGATCTAAAGTAGTTTCTTCAAGATTGAGCAATAGTAGTCCATGGTGTGGCATTGCATCGAATGCAACTTGACTACTTGAGAATATGATCTCAATCAATATAAGAAAGGCATCACTAGGCCATGACTTATCTTGACTACACTTAATGTGACTTCGCCTATTGTTGTTTGTTTTACAACTAGAATTTTGGCCTTGATAATGATTGGATATTGTCCAAGATTATTGCTAAAAGTATTGGTTACTAGATATTTTGAGCACGTATGTAATGTGTATAAACTATTGCCCCAATTCTCCATGAGAAGGAGACCTAAGATCTTTGGAGAAATAAGTGGAATTTGGCTCATCCATCCAATGTTTGTTGTATTCTATTTTTTTTGCTATAACCAAAAGGTCCTAGCTAGTAATAGAGGTTATCTCTAGATGTTTACCCTACACAAAGCTTTGTGCTTGGTTCATGAAGCTCCACACCTCAAGGCACTCCTACTATAAAAAAAAACCTTGTATTAGGTGACAAGCCTTAATTTTTTGGAATGAATTTTAGGTGATGTCCAATGCAACAAACATGTGTTTTTATTTCAAAAAACACACCAATGTAACATGAATATTTATGTAAAAATATGGGTTTATTACATAGGACATCACCTAAAATTTGTACCAAAAAATTAAGGCTCGTCACCCAAAACGTTGGTTTCTAACAGTGTCCACTCCAAGCCCAAACCCTACTTACTCTATTGCGTAGGGTTTGGATGTTGCATTATTCTTCTAATGTGTTAATAAGAGGGAGCAATGGACAACCCAATTCTCTTGGCAACAACATGATTCCAAACTACCCGAAGACAATGGCTAAAAATATAATTGAACTCGTGAATCAAATCTAAATTTCTTCTCCAAATGAGGTGCGCAAACAAAATTTATGGGCAAATAAGACTAGTCAAAGTCCTCCAAAGGAAAGAAGTTTGCCAAAAATGAATGTTTTTCAAGAAGAAAGCACCCAAATCCCAACTTTTGACTTAGGTTGAATTAGCCAATGAGCCTTATATCATTTGAATTGAGATGCAAAATCAGGGAAGATATGGTTCAAATTCAATGGAATTGGCCGTGAACCAAAGAAGATGTGCATCCCCAAGGTAGCATTATTGTAGTGAATAGGTAAAATCCAAAATTGTGTTGTGAGGAATTGGAGGCCAGATTACATAACATTGGAAAAAAAGAGAAAAAATCAGTGAAGATGAAGATGCACACTGAAATTTTGGGGATCGGGTGAGAATTGCTTAAGATATCCGTTGCCAAAATTGTTGCCATCACAAGAAATCGCACCCTAAAAATTGTTGTAACTTTTGATTGCCGAAGAATTAGAAGGCACAAGTCGTACCATTGGAAAGAGGAGAAAAAATCAATAGAGGTAGGCCAAAAAAAACCTTGGAAATCTGAAACTTTTCCTAGATATACAAAGGATTTGGTACACTAGTGTACTCCTTTGTAAAAAGTTGTCCCAATTTAAGTTGTCCCAATTGAATACAATGCATTCAAAGGCCTTTTAGCTACAGAATTAAGAGGAATTAGTATAAGAATTTGAAAAGTCAACTAAAATAGAAAGTTTGAGGGAGAAACTTGTAGAGAAAATCTAAAGAAGTCCAACCATAGTCTCAATCCCCCCAAATACTTAAAACTCTAGGAGTTGTAGTAGAATGAAGTCTTGGAAGGGAATTGGATGAAGGTCATAGAAAAGTAGTCATCCAGATCAAAACTTTAAAATTAATAAGTAGTTTTTAACTCAAGTGGTTAGCCTAAATTTCAAGTCAAATTGGAAGTGGGATATAGGAGAAAAGGGTGGATGAAGTTTACATAGCCCTTCTAAAGGTTGAACTTCATCCAACCATATCTATTGCTAGGTATTTCCGATCACTTTGAATTTTATGTTTTTGGAATTGGCATAAAATTCCTTACAACTTAGGATTGTTAAATTTAGGCTATAACCATTTTTTTTAGGAAATCATCGTGGACTAATTGGTTTGACTATTCTCATTGATTTTGCAATAAGATTGGATTCCTTGGTATTTCTTGCAAGTTTGCATACATATAGGAACTTAAAAAAGATTCCTTGCTTGGAAGGCAAAATAGACCATGCCTAAGCACTCAATTAGTATCAAAAACACAAACAAAACAAGAACCTGATTATGTTCAAATATTTACCAAGAGTGGGTAAATAAATGCTCACATACCACTTGATATTTCACTTTAGTAGATTGTTATAGATAGAATTGAAAATAGAAAGTAAAATTAGAATAAACGTCTTCTATTAAATATAAGACCAAAGTTGGAGGTGAGGAGATATATTTTCTTGGAGATTCATCTTTTTCTATAGTTGAGTGTTTTGAGCTTCTAGTAATAGCCTTTTTTACATCCAAGTACTTTTGAGGGTGTCTATCTATTACCTAAAATCTTGATAGTATGGCTAGAATGAAGTTTATTGGTCCAAGGCTTGTGCCAAGATCTGATGCAAGGGTATGAAATTTTTGTGATTGAATTGTAGAAAATGTATCCACTCTTTTAATTTATTTTTTATGGATGTTTTGAATGAGTCCAAGCCCAAGTGCCCAACCATTATTCATTATTCATTATTTCATATTGTGGGCAATGTTACCTTTGTTCCCAAGTTGTAAAAATCATTATGACTAGTGTGCCCTATGTCGTCGGTACAGTCAAAATAAAAGTAGAAGTAATTTTTTAATTTTTTTGTTCATAAAAACCTTTGAAATTCAACAACTTTCACACCATAAGTCCAAACAACGTGAAACAAAGCCCGTGCACCCCTCCTCACCAAGGTCTTTCCAACAATACCAAGAACTTAACCGAGGGACACAAGGTCTGGGAGATCTCAACGTAACGAACAAACAAACAAACAAACAAACAAACAAAACAAAACAAAACAAAACAAACAAACAACCTATCTTAAGGTATAGATGTGAAATTACAAATCCTAATTAAATCAAATAATGGTTGGGCTCATTCAAAACATCCATAAAAAATAAATTAAAAAAGTAGTTATATTTTATACAATTCAATCACAAAAATTGTATACCTTTGCATCAAATCTTGGCATAGGCCTTAGGACTGGTAAACTTCATTTTAGCCATACTACCAAGACTTTAGGTAGTAGATAGATGCCCTCGAAAATACTTAGATGCAAAAAAGGCTATTACTAGAAGCTCAAAACACTTAACTACAGAAAAAGATGAATCTCCAAGAAAATATATCTCCTCACTCTAACTTTGGTCTTATATAATAGAAGATGTTTGTTGTACTTTTACTTTCTATTCTCAATTCTATCTATAATAATCCACTAAAGTAAAAGACCAATTTGTACTTAGAGGTATTCCATCTATGACCATCGACGAAAGTAAAAGTCCTAGTTGTACTTAGAAGTGTTCTAAGTGTTAATGTCATATCTTATCTAAATCTTCATCTTCACTACAAAGTTGTGCAACTGCCATTGCAATACTTTAAAAAATCCATTGCATGAGTATCTTTCAACTTCTATCTAATCATCAAATCATAAGATAAGTATTAAATAATTTTCTTTAATGGAACTCAGGATCGCATGTGGTTTATGCATATATTTGCAATAGACTATTTTAAGACATCTACAAGACCGTTTCAAGGTTGTTCCCTGTCATGTGAACCAACCCATACTATTCAAAATATTTAAATAATAAAAAAATAAAAAAGATTTTCAATAATAAATAATTTAAAGAAAAATGACAAAATAATTTATTAAATAATATTATTTGTTGTCGCCGAACTTTGACCAAGTCAGACTACTAATGTGGCACAGTTTCCAAAGTTCCCTTTAGTCTGGGAACACAAGGAAACTCAAAGTCTTGTTTAGCATCTGAATTTCATCTAGAGCATGAATTAAGACGTCAACAGAAAATAAAATAAAATAGCTATCATACTTTAACCCCTAAAGTCCCAACTCCCAAGGCCATTTTTCTATCAAAAACAACTCAAAACTGCTAGTTCTGCTATGTTCATTCAAGAAAACCAAAAGAAATATTTTTTTAGAATCTAGCAATAGGATCTTGTACTTCATCGGTCTCAGATCATGTGGTAAAAATTTCATGAAGTTTGACCACATAGATTGGAAGATATTAGCATTGAAAATTGCCAAAAAAATTTGAACATTGGCTTGCAATTTTAGATGACTTTGACCGCCATTTATGGAAAAAATTTGTACTACAAAATTTAAATTTAAATTTTTTGTGTTGAAGAATTGAGGTGAAAGTCTAGGATAAAAATTTCAAAAAAAATCCACTTGATTTTCATTCTTTAAAAAATATTTAAGTAGAAGTAGATCCAAGATTGGAAAAATAAATAAATCATTAATAGCTCTAAGATGGAATTGGAACACTATAATTACAATGGTCAAATTGTTTTAGGAAGAAAATTTATCCTTGTCAAACAATTTTTTTGGAAAAATTGTGAAAATTGTATTTAGAAATGAATCCATCAGTTATTTTTTCAAGAGGAAGCTCTGATTGTTTGAAAAATAAGATTTTTTATAACTTTCACATAAAAAATCCAAATGGAATGAATCAAAGCTTTACATATATATAAAATTACAATCTATGATAAATGATTTTTTTTAAATTAAAAATTTTAAGAAAAATTGTGTGAGAGGATTTTTGCCCACTGCATCCAAAAAAAGGACTATTTGTGCCATAACTTTTGCTCCTGGGAACCAAATGAAATAAAAATTATATTACTAGAAAGATATTAAATTTTTCCATCTTCACATAAGGTTTCAAAAAACTAGGATGCATATTGAGATCATAGGAGCCTACCTGAAAAATCCATTTTGTCCTTAGAGGGGACAATGGAACTTTAGAGGTTAAAAAGTCCATTGCATGAATGTCTTTCCATTTCTATCTAATCAAATAAAGTTATGGGTCAAGTTGTAAATATATTCTTTTTTAGGAATTCATAATCACATGTGCTTATGCAAATATTTGCATGATTTAAGACATCAACAAAAAATAGTATACAGTAACTATTGTACTTAAAGCTAATGGTCCAATTCATGAGTATTTTCCATTTCTATCTAATTAAATCAAATCATTGGTTAAGTTGTGAGTACTTTTTTTTATGGAATCCATGATTACATGTAATGTATGCAAATATTTGTAAGAATTAAAACATCTACAAAAGTTAAAATATAGCAACTGATGTATTTTAAAGGGTCCATTGCATGAGTATTTTTTCATTTCTATCTAATTAAATCAAATCATGGGTTAAGTTGTAAGTATTTTTGATTTGTTGAATCTATGATTATAAAGTTGCTATTGTGTAAGCTTGTGAGTTTGTAAGCATACAATATTTTAAAGATTTCATCTAAAATTTACTATTTTTAATAAATTTTATTAAATACTATTACCATGGACCCTATTACTATGGTCCCTTGAACAACCTTGATGTGCCATTTATTGGATTTTGCTAGATTTTAACCCCTAAAGGACCAAGGTGTGTTTTTTGGCAACATAACTTTTTGGGGCAAGTACATTTGACTAGAGATTTCCATGTTTTTGACTTAAACTTTAATAGAAGGTGTGGACGAGGAATATCTTTCATGTGCACTAAATTTCAAGGCATTTTGAAATGTGAGTAAAAAGTTATGGCCTAATATGTAGTTTGTTTCTCAACTTGGGCAGATCTGAAAAAATTGTTTCTTTCAAAAATAAAAATTTGAAATTGTTTATATATATATATATATAAAGCTTTGAATCATTCCATTTTGATCAATGAGTCAAAAGTTATAAGATGTTTTAGTTCGCGGGTAACTATGGATTCTCTACTCTAAAATAAACTATAAAGTCCTTTATTTAACTCAATTTTCAATATTTAAAAAAAAATTAGATGTAGATTGTTTATTACAACTTTACAACCATTGGGATTGGGATTTTTCAATTCCATTAATAAATTGTTAACAATTTAGTATTTTGAATCATTCTCTACATCTTTTTACTTCCTATTTTTTTCTTATATGTTGCACAATTCCAAATGATTTGAAAATTTTCAAGCATGTAGACAAATTGCATTGAAGAATGAATCTAAAGAAACACCACCATTTTGGACATTTTTTCATACAAATGTGACCTTGTGAAGTGCAGCTGTCCGTTTTTTCACAGGGCCTCCCAAAAGGATTTTTATAGTCACTTCAAATGCTAATATCTTGCAATCTATATGGTGGAATTTTCTGAATTTTTTCCTACATCTTCTCAATCTAGTGTACTGCAAGATCCTATGGTTACATGTGTCTGAAAATGATATTTTTCAAAATTTTGGTACTTGTATTAGAAATGGCAGTTTTTGAGGGGTTTTGGTGATAACATAATCAAGGAACTTTAGGGGTTAAGAAGAAAAAAAATTGGTGATTAACCCCTAACATCCTCCACGACCATATATGGTCGATTTGAAATTTCAGGCCCATTTCTGTGCGGGTAGTTAAATTCCTGTGACCAGTTTAAAAAAAATTTGGTCAGTTTTGAGGGTTAACTATAGAAAACTTTCATTTTTCATTGAGAAAAGTACATATTCCATTCTTGAGAGGTCTTCAAAGGCATATGTGTACTAAGAGTGGAGTGCAAAGCTTGCTAATTTTACTTTATTTCCCGACTTTATGCAAAGCTGGGCAATTTCATTTGATTTGAGATCTAAGAAATTGTACTTATCCATTTGCTTTGAGTATGGTGCCAATGAAAATTTTAAAGTCTTTTCATGATTTTCACCATTGAAAATTTCAACACTCAAATATTTATTTGAAGCTATTTGCAATTTCTACTTAAAAACAAAAATTGCATTTCAACAATTGCAAGGTGGATTGTGTAATGAGTTTGATGTTTTTTCATGTGAAATTAAGTTTTTTGGAAGTGAATTTTAGTGTGCTAACACTCTTTGAAGTTGTTCATGTTACCTCCAATCCCCAAAAACATTGTGGACAAAGACCACATACTAAAAATAGAAAATGCACATTTTCCTTGTTATAATATCACAACTCCTAGAAAATTTTGCTCTCAAAATTGGTGTGCATACTAATAAACAAGCTCTATTAACATCTACACAGTTAGATTTCAAAATAAACACAATTTGCTTCATTGAGGATAACTACAAGCCAATGCTCTTTTTTCATAGTCAAAACACACTTGGAAAGGCTTAGGCACTTAGGAGTTAATTAGGATTCTTTTGAAATCAAATGAGATTGTTCCATTGAAATTTTGATTTTTACGATCACTCGCCTCTTGCTAATTATTACCCCTCATTGCCTAGGAAAAGCACTCCAATTGTGGAAAAAAAGCAAGAAGAAAAAAAAGAAACTTTTTTTTTGCATGGTTGGTTGATTGTCTTGTTGTTTGAGGACAAAATTTTTGAGGGCTCTTATCATTTTGGTGGAAACGTATTTTCTTTTCAAATTTCGTATGCGTGTGTGTTGAGTTGTTTGCTTTCCAAAGAGTTATTATTCTCTTAGTTTGGAGTTAAGATGCAAAAGTTATGAGCTATGAAGTAAAGTAGGGAAGAGTTGCTTGTAAGTTGAAGAAAGAGAACTTTGACTGGCTATAAAGGTCAAATAGAATCATATTTTGAATTGAAATTTTGAAGGTTTCTAGGTAATTATTTTAGCTTTCTAAAAAGTCTTTACACTCTCTGTTTGGAGTTAGGAAATGAAAGTTATGGAATTGGAGGTAGAATAGTGAGAAGCTACCTTTGTGGAGGCAAGAAACTTTGAATAGCTATGGAAAGTGGATAGTATGATATTTTTACTTGAAATTTAGAGGAGTTCTAAAATTTTGTGTTAGATTTATAAAAAGCTATCACACTCTTCATGTGGAGTTTTGGAGAAAATTTGACACTCAACCAAATATTGGACACTTCTTCCAAGGACTTTGGAGGTTTATACTCAACTTCTACTACTCCATTCAACTTTTTGGTGTTTTATTTGACTTATAAACACTATACGAGCTTCATACAATTATAAGGATGACTTGAGGTATTTTCATAAATTCATTTATCACTTGATTATGGGATTTGTCATATCCTGGGCCAATTCTAGTTGAAGCTAGAAACCCAACATTTTTCCAAGGCAATTCCTCTCTACTTGAAACAATGAAGTGGATTAATTTTTTGCTTTTTTTCAAACACATCAAAAAAATTCATTGATGGAGAAAATTGTATAGAAAATCCCAAGGGAACAAGTCGCTAGCAATAATTTTGAAGTGCATTAGTTAGAATACTCCACGCAATGCCTTCATTTCATTTGAAACAAAAGTGTTTGTTATTTTGAGTGTGAAGGGGGGTAAAATTTATGTAATGAACCTACCTTCATTATACATTCAAATCTAATTTCACCAGACCAAATGTTTGTAATTGCACTTGCCTTCTCACATTGGACATGTTCTTGTAATGTTGGGGGGATTATATCTAAACATCTTTTGATCTCTACTTTCAAGTGGGGTCAAAACTCAAAAGTATTGCTTAGAACACTATAAGAAACTTGCATTTTATGTGATGAGACTTAATTTTTTGGAACGGATTTTAGGTGATGTCCAATCCAACAAACCCATGCTTTTATGTCAAAAAATGCTAACGTATCATCATTGTTGATATAAAAACATGGGTTTGTTGGATTGGACATCACCTAAAATCTATTTCAAAAAAATTAAGGCTTGTCACTTAAAATGCAAGTTTCTTATAGTGAAATTTGTGGAGTTGGAATAATCCCAAATTCAATAAGTTTTTTACAACACTAAAATTCCCTAATTTGTGGTGGTCATCATACATCCAAAAATCTCCTAATGATTCATCTAACTTACTACATATGAATAGATGGTCATCTCACCAACTATTTGTAATTGCATTGTTCAGCTTCATCATTTTGTACATCCTCTTGTAATATTGTGGGGATTATATTAGAAGATCTCTAGATTTCTAATTTCAAGCTTAAATCCAATTGGATCGAATGCATTGCTTATAATAATTTGAATTGAAATCATCTTGAATTCATCGATTTCTTGCAACATTGAGCATCCCAAATTCGTAGTGTTCTCTACATTGGGAGATCTCCCGATGATTCATTGGAGTTACTACAAGCAAATAAATGTAGAATGGGTGTACTGCTATAATTATTTCATTTTCTTGGCATGTTCATATTTAAACTTGTTGTAATGCCCTTTTTTATTTCCTACTTTCCTAAGCTTTGTAATCTCCAAAATCATAACATCAAAAGATCTCCTCACGATAAGTACCTTCACATAGGCCAAATTTCCCCCTAAAGTCCAAAAATAGTTAAATATGGCATCTATACTCTAATTTCAAAATGGATAAATCACTGTGAATCAAGATCTTCTTCATTCTTCCAAAAAGTTTGCAAATCTTTAGAACCCAACTTAAAATTTTTGGCCAATTGGCGTCGGGGATACGTGTAGTTGCCATAGACTCATAGAGCTTGTTGTGGAGGTGTTGGGGCCAACTCCAACGAGCCCTTCCATTGCTCGCAACCCTCCCTATGACTACTAGACATTGGAACAACTACTAGTTGGTTGCCTACCACTGCCTCAAGGTCACCTTCCTACCCGTCACTTGCTACAACTCTCATTGCCTTCCACTTGCTAAACTCCTTGTCCTTTCTAGCTTGCCTTCTTCTAAATTTAACTCTCTCAAGTCTATTTGTCTTGCCCTTGATGTGTAAATTACATGAGATTTGCAATAGCTTTTGAACAATAAAATCGATTGTTGTGAATTTCTTTTCCATGTGTTTTTTACAAAATCTCGATCTCTCCTTAAAAATTGCCAAACATTGGGACCCAAAAGACAACAATACAAGCCTAACCAATTTCCATTTTGTCCCTTAAGGGAAATTTGGTCCTTTAGAAGTTAATACATTCAGTTTCCTAACTTTAGATTCTACTCAAATTTGAGCTCCCAAAATTTTCCTTATAAAGGAAGATTTTAGTTATACAAATTAAAAAAATATAATATTGAAAATGGTGGCAAAAATGTATTGCCAAAATTTGGACATTCTAGAAAAAAAATTGTTTAACTAATGTTCTAATCTTTGATACACTATCCTTAATTTTATGGATTTTATAATATGTGACCCTAATATCCAATCACTAATAAAATTTTACAATACAAATTTTCAAAAAATAGATAATTATAGTTCTATACCTTTTTTAGGAGCACTATACTTTCTATTTGTTTTTTGAGAAGGTTGGGAATATTTTTTTGGATTTTGATCGTAGAAACTCTAAGGTGTATTTCCAATGAAAGACATTGTAATTGCTACTCATCTTTGTTTCATATAGCATTATTGTAAGCTTAGGAAAATGCTTGGATTGGCTTACTTCAAATACAAGGAGATTTGGGTATCAAATTTTTAGCAAACGTACATGTTTGGTTTAGCCAATATTGCACATGTCTTGTACTATAACCAATGACAATAAAGACACAAACTGTTGAAACTTTCTATTTTTCATCACATAGTATTTATCATCTAGAAATTTGGCTTTGGAACAATATTTCAAGTTGCTTATTGTCTAGTGATGATTTTCTTGAGAACCATTTAGAAGGTGTGTTTTTTGCAAGTATTCTAATTTTAGATAAATTTGGAACTCCATTAAAGCACTCCTTTATGATGAATTTAGATCTCTTGAGTATATGATACAAAGAACAACTTCAAATGTCTTGAAGAACAATATATTGGATTTGGTACTATATGTGTGGATTTTAATTGCATTCACATTCAATTTAATAGAAGTATGTTTTATTTTCTATTATTTAAAAATTAAAAAATATTGATAATTATAGAATAGAAAGAATTCTCCATAATTTTAAAAAGTTCTCCCTTGTTTCAAATTTGTCATTAATAATTAAAAAATTTGAAAATTTTGGTTAAAAATAAGACTTGCGTATTTTTCTACTTATTCAAAAAGTTAATTTTTGGATATAGATATTTGATTCCAACATCTAAAAATGGATATATATTATATTTCATTTTAAAATATCCAAAGTTCAAATTTACATATAGAGTGCCAAGTGTATGACATGATGTCTAAGTTTTAGTAGATTTTTTCAATTTCTCAATTAGTTATGACAAAATGTGAAGTGGGTGCTCATACACACCTAACCCCGTGATGCTTCAACATCCAATTTTGGACCATGCATATAGTCGAAAGCCCGTTGTTCACAAAAGAAATGATTTCTCATTCATCCCTTTAGGAGAAGTTTATGGACAAGTTTTGCCAGTATCTATGAAGAGAGTGACCCTTTCTATGGTATGAACATTATTTGGATATGATCTAAGCCAAAACTTATCACAATTTCATGAAAATTTTCTAGTCCAAAGTCATGTATCAAAGAATCCCAAGGGCAGAAGTTTTGCAATTCTTAAGCAAAATTTGGGTAGCTACTTTTCTTATAGAATTAGTATGAACCAAGTATTGAAGGATCCAAAACTCCAACAACAATGGTAGTAAGGTGGAGGTTAATGCCCAAAGTTAGTTCAATGTAGAGGGAAGATGATTTGAAATAAAAAAGAATAAAAGTTTTATCCCAAAGGAGAAGTAAACACATAGTAAATATACAATTTTCAATTGCAAAGACTAATCTTTACTAGGCCTTGCATTCTCAAAGCATGAGTAGTAAACGGTAATGAACTACACTTTCAGATAGTAAAGATGTTGCCTGCCTTGGGTAGTATGACAACTCAATTTTTTTCTTTGTGGTCAAGCTTTGTTCAAATTAATAAAAAATTTGAAATTCAATATCTTTTCTATTGTGAGTCAAAACGCCACGAATCAAAGCCTATGCACCCCCACGTGCACCCCTCCTTGCAAAGACCTTTGTAATGGTATGAAGAACATGACTTAGGGACATACAATTTTGGGGATCTCACTATGAAAAACAAGCAAACAACCTAATTTAAGATATAGAATTGTTGTCATGTAACATCAATATCTTAGAACTTATTGTATAGAGCAATCACTAAGATGGAGGGAGTTCTAACAAAAAATAAGTTGATAAGAAATGCTTGTTTAATTTTTTGTTAGAATTCCCAACATAGAGGAGATTGCTTGACTTAAAGACCCTTCTAGAAATTGAGACACTTAGATGAAATATATGATTGATGAATGAAAAGTTTGTGATCCTTGATTACGTAGATTTCACTCGTAGGAGGGAGATAACAAGAAACAATTCGCTTGCCTTTTGAATGTGACATTTCTTGGAGGATTTTTAAGTGATATTTCATTTTGCATTTTATCCTATACATACCTACAATGCTTCTACACTGAATAGGGGTTTTAAGGGGACCCATACTAATTAACTAACATTTTATACTATATAAATATCTACCTTTATTGTACATCAATAGTTATTGAAGTGTTTGGGGTATGTACATCATGTTTCAAACATCTACACTTTTCCAAAATAAGTCCCTTTAATTTTTTGGTCCCCTTAATACCCCTATTCAGTGTACATATATATGATACACAAATTTTCCATTATTTTAATAAGAAAAACATTAAGCTGCCTAAATAATCACAAAGTTCAGTTGCTTGATTGGTAGAGGCCTTCAATGCACCAACTTCAACAATCAAACTATATAATCTTTCCATCCACAACGATTCTTAGAAATGTCACCTAACCTATAAAAGTCGACACAAACGTTTAGTGTTGATGGATGACATGGTATCTTTCTTTGTGGGATAGAAGTGCAACTATTCATCCTTGAAATTTTGTGTGGAAAGAAGAGATCTTCTACAATAGTTTGACCTCCAATGAGTATTTTTGATTTTTTTAAAGTAGCTGATGTCACACTGTTGCAAAAGGGATGATTTCCACGGTCACTAGTCCATCCTTTAAGAGCTAAGCCCCCTTCTAATATCAAGTACACTAGTGTGCCATGTGCTGTTGCCACAGTCAAAATAAAAGTAAAAGTATTTTTCTAATTTTTTTGTTCCAAAAAACTTTGAAATTCAAAAAATTTCACACCATAGGTCAAAATGCCATGAAACACAGCCCGTGCACCCCTCCTCGCCGAGGGCTTTCCAATGGTACCAAAAATGCCACCAGGGGATGCATGGTCCATGAGATCTCAATGTAACAAACAAACAAAACAAAACAAAAGAGCCTAACTTAAGGTATGGATTCTTGAAGATGTTAGGGGCACTTCAATGACCTCTGAGAGGAAAATTTTGCAATTGTACAAGAGCATGACTCTGCCAATTTAGAAGCCTCTTGGGAGTATCCAAATGTAGCAGGACCCTTGCAGAGGTGTCATTGATATTCAGATTGCGAATCAAGGTGGTAATAGGCTTGTCTATCTTAGTTGTAGCGGACAAGTTTGGGATCAGGTCGATTGGTGATCCCAAACTTGTCCAGAGGACAAAACGCTCTTCTTCACCACGGCGCCTTCAAGCTTCTTCACAGGTGCGACTTCGAAGCAGACTTTTTCTTCTTTCCGGTTTTCGCCAAAAATTGCATCGTAGCGAGGAGCCGGATCGTGAAGACGACTCATTAAGTGCTCCAATTTGCCAAATCCCGGATGAAATTGGACAAACCCTGCTGTCCGTGGCTGTGTAAAGGCTTCGGTTGCGAGAAGATGATGGCGAACTTACTTTAGTCCTGTGGCTTAGTATCACATTTTTGATTAGACTGACAATTTATCTTCGTTCCTGTCATGCATTTTGGTAGTTTTGCCGCAGTCTCTTCAGTTCTGCGGTAGCAATCAATTCCTTAACCTTCATGAATCTTAGTCATTCCTTTTCCTTCCCACTGGAGGAGGCTCTCGTTAGTTGCTGACAGGTTCGAAGATTGAATGTGATAGCGGCTGGAAATTGATGAAATTGTTGGTTTGCTATGGATGTGAATCATCGGTTGTTGTATGACCGCCCTGTTTTGAATTCGAATCGGTCCGTCTTGTTCGAAAGAGCCAGCTTTTCAGTTTTTTTGAAGATGACATGCATTCAGACGCACTCCAGGTTGCGTGTTTGTTCCAGAAGACCTAAAATATTGTGAGCAACGATGGCAGACATCCTTGTTGTCAGCGGATTCTCTTGAAGAGGAAGAATCTCTTCAAAATTTCTTGAAAGTGTGCGCCCTCCCCTAATTTCCAAGTCAGTTGGTAGCAATTGCAGTTCGTTTCCATTCACGAAGTTAGGGTTTCATTATAGAAGTGGATTCAAAACTCTGAGGTGCCCCTACTTTGCCTACAAATTCCCGTTGTATTGTGAGCATTGATAGGGAACGTCAGCATTAAATTGATTTGGAATGTCTTCAGCGATTCATATGTTGTCACTTAGGGCAGATATAATTTTCCGAGAAAATTACGTTGAAATTCTCGTAACGTTCTCGTAACAATAGTTTAGTGTCATTCGTACTGCTCGGGTTTTCGATTTTGTTTGGATTCTGCAAATGGGAGTGTTGCTGGGATTTTGTGCATCCGCTGGGAATTGCACTGAAGAGAATTGATGAGCTGCGAATCGTTGCAATGTGAACTGTCGGGCCATGCTGGATAAACTTGAAGTTTCATGAAGTGGAGCAAAAAGCGTGAAAACTAGTGAAATTTGAGCTGTCTTCGATTTCAAGAAAGCCAGGTGGTGATGCTCAGTCAGTATTGATACAATTTGTCGCGTGGAGTACTTTCGTGGTGTACGTTGACACTGTGGAGTCCTCATTCTAGGGCTCGAATTTCTGGATTGGGTTTGGACTTTCTTCCACGTGAGTATCCTCGACAGAACTGAACAATTTGGATCGAATCCCAAGCCTAATCCTTTACTTACTCCAATGATTTTGTTCAAGTTTTGTGGACATTTCCAGGATGTGATGTTCAGTTTACAAAGAAATGGGTCTTGATGGTGTTTGCAGAAAATGATGACCCGTTCGGAAACGAGATGAACAACAGTCAAACGAGGGAAAGACTTGGTTGCCAGCCCAAAGTAGAACAGCTTGGGAGACTTCAGTAGCAGGATTGGAGGTCCGAACTTTTCAAGTCCGGTGTTGTCGCCGAAACTCGGGCCATGGCAGCGATGATGAGTCCGAAGCGTCCGTTGTCGTTGTCCAGGGATCTGCGTGACGCGGTGCAAACGAAGGGTCCGAAGCAGGGAGCCAAGCCCACGGAGGTGTACGGCTTCGTGGGTGCGATCTCCACGCTTGTGGGGTTTCTGTTGTTTCTCATGTGGGCGTACTTGCCTGAGCCATGGCTGCACACCATGGGCATCACGTACTATCCGAATCGTTACTGGGCCATGGCCGTCCCGGCGTACGTCCTCGTGTCCATCGTGTTCGTCGTGGTTTTCTATTCCGGCCTGAATTCTCTGTCCACTCCGGCGCCGTGCTCGTTGAATTCGTTGTTCGACGAGTACACGCGCGGGCCTTCCAGTTTCGCCCAGGTGTCGGGTGAACCGGACCAACCGATTGGCGCGATCTGCGATGTTCCCATCACGACCGTGAATGCGTTGGTCTTCGGAGCATCCGATCGGTGATTTCGGGTTCCTCCCTGGTTGGATGGGCTCATTTCCCAGTGCTCGCCACATCGGATCGAGGCCTCCCACGTTTTGCGAATTGTATGGTGATCGAAGTGTCGGTCATTGCCGGGATGGAAGGTCCGCGTCCGTTGGAAGTCCTGTAAGGTGACCCAGAGTTGCTATTATGGGAATGGTGAGGTTTTAGAATATTTTTGTTAGCAAATCTCCTGCACCGATGAGTACGTTCTTTAGATCCATATGCAGAAACTACAAGGTTTTTTTCTTGGTCGGTGATCTATGAGTCTGTGAACAGGAGTGGTTCTGTTGAGTTGTTGTAATTTCTCCAAATTCAAGAATTTGGAGGTCGGTATCCCAATTAGTCGCGGTTAATTGAGCCTGCTTGGTTGCTTTTCTGTTCCTGATGAGAATTCGTTTGTTGTCCTGATCAATTTGAAAAGTTTCGTCATTTGTTGACAGGTGCCCCCCTCAGTGGCAGTTGCTTCTTCTCAAGTTATCCTTCTCGCGGAGCAGTCCAGAAGAGTATTAGTTTCCCCTCATTTTTGGTCTCTGGTGGGTTCTTTGAATCTTTCCTTGTTGGAAAGAACTTCTGCTGCAATTCTCGCTGTAGAATCAACCGGCAATAAAATCTACTTCAATACTCTAGATCATCACTTGTCCTACCTTACTGAGGATAGGCCTTGATGCCACGACTAGTTGAAGTTTAGGTTGGTATGATTGAGTTAGGGTTTCAATTTGTAGTGTTCAGGGGCCCATCAAAGGATAGGGTGATGAACTCTTACTCCGATTGTGTTGTAAGATAATTTATTTTCGTTCTCGTAATTGAAACGTCCGTAAGTGAGTGACGAATATGCTGCTGGAGTGGCTGAAGTTGAAGCTTTACCTCAACTCTGCCGTGGTGGACGCTTCGAAGTGTAGACATGGGCTCTTTGCGTAGGTGTTCAGAAATTGACATGTGGACGTCGAATCAGATGTGTACACAATGAGAGAGATTCTAGATTACATTTATAGAGTGTCATACATGGAACATATTGGAGAAATATATAGGAAATGTTTGATGCCAGAGTTTTATTAGAAAGGGTTGGGTACAGTGGTGGTTTGATGGTTGAATTGAGACTCTCAAGTGGTGATCCCAGAAGGCAAATTGAAGAGTTGAACCCACATGCCATTTCAAAGACATTATGTCACATTGAAGGGACACGATGAATTCTAATTGGGAATTTCAAAGGGCAAGGAGATGCCCCTCCTTCGTTCCAAGCTTTGGAAAAAACCAATGTCTAGGGTTTGTAATTGTTAAGTAGGTTGATTAACAATTGTTTTTGCATGGGTTTTATTTAGGAGTTGGAGTTCTATATCTCTATTTGTTTCTATTGCAATTTGGTGTGTTTGAGTGTTTCAAAGGTGTAGGAGAATTTGAAGAGCACCAATCATGGTGAGTAAGCAACTAGAAAAGGTGGATCCCATGATGGGGATTAGAAAATTTGCGGGACCTACAGAATTTGATTGGATGGCATTGAGTTGGAAGGATCCTCATCTTGTGATTAGACCACCATGGTTAGGAAAATGGTCGATACCGAAGCCCAAGTACCCACCGAGCTTGGTAACAGGGAAGCCTCTAAAGCGTTGGCCTAAGGATCGCATGCCAGAATTGTCATACATCTATGTCAATGTAGTTATATTCCGAGGGCTTGAAGGAGTCCAAATTCTCTTTGTTCCTCTACCCTTATATGAAATGTTCTAAGTTTGGTTGGCTAAGTCCTCTGATTCATTTCTTCTCCTTTTGTAATGGCAAAATCTTTGAAAGCTTTGGGCATTGATATACCAAATATCATTGGACAAAGATGGGTTTGATAAGCTTGAATCACAAGGAGATATAATAACGTGGATTTTGTAATGCATGTGCAAGAGAAAATGGAAGTTTTCTATCACAAGCAAGTTTGGTTTGATTTTATACAGGGTTTGAGCTCTAAGCTATTGCCTAGGGATATAAGAATTCACAATATAGATGGAGAATATTGTTGATTTACATATTGCAATTTGATGTTGAATGTACACTCATGCATGATGGTCACTAAGTTTTATAATGGTTTGCATTGTAGTCACCATCATGCTTGGTTGTACATCATATAATGATGAAATGCATTTAGAACTCACTCTAAGTAGATAGATGGTGTAGTCTTTCTCCATGTAGGTTGAGAAACAAATTGTATCAAATTTCTATGAACATGTTGAATTTCAAACTTCATTCCCATTGATTTGGCTTGAGAAGGGATGGTTGGATGGCAAATTCTAGTGCATTTTTTATGCAAACTTTTTCAATTTCTTGTTTGTCATGTTCCAAAATTGAAATTCACCTTGTTCATTGCACACCCTATCTAGGGCACTCTTGTAGAGTTCATGTCTTGCATTTATTGAAATGGGAAATCGGGAAAAGGAAAGTGTGCAATTGTCACTCCTCCTAGATAAAATTGAACCTTAAATCAAAGACCATCAAGATATTTCATCGATTGTTATTTTTTACTCCTCCATTAGAACTTAATTGTATGAAGATAAAATGAGCAATGAGATTGGTTTTTTCTAATAGAGTTTTCATTTAGTAGTAAACTCTATGAAGGTAAAGTAAGTAATTTGAATGTCACTTATCTTCTTATTCCAAACATTTCAACCATTCTAGGGAGCTAGGAATGGGCCACTATAATCATGCATTCAACCTAAAGTTGTTGTTCTTGAATAAATGTGATTGGGACCACAATGAGATGAATGCATAACATTATATACCGCCAATTTTGGGAGATTCTTTGTTAAATTGAAGAGAGCCTAGGTATTTAGGAAAGCATGGTATTTCAAAAGATGAGGTGGTCCATCTTCCTTGAGTCATACAAAGGGACATCTTCTTATATTTATGGGGCTTCAAGAATGTTTGGGATCCCGTGATACTTGGTAAATAACCTAATATAGTAGATACAATCAAAGTTTTGAATGATAAGATTGGAGTGAATAGATGACCTCTAAATACAAGAAAATTTGGCTTTCAATTTAAAAGAATAGAGTGAGTTAGTGACCATTATTTAAAGGACCTTTTGGATGAAAATCAGTCACAAAAAGTAACTATGTGTTGGCCTTGATGTTGTGGTCATTTTCAGAAATTATTGTGACCATTTTAGATGAGTAAATGGATGCTCTTCATTCTTGGTTCTAGGGGTCTAATGACTCTTTGGCAATTTAGACATCCCACTTCAAAAATTCATAACAAAATCATACTTTGCTGAAAAAATGTAATTTCAATTGCTATCACATTCTCCTGCACCTGGTTGTCTATACATGGAAAAAAAATATTATAGTTTTTCAAGAATTGCAATCAGGCAAGGCAAGGCAGCCATTATGCCTGCAATGGTCTCATCTACCTTACCAGTAGTAGAATCAATCAGGCCACAGGTACCCTATTGTCGTCCTATTTAGGGTTCCTCGCCACAAGAACAGAGTCTGAGTACAAGCATACAAACACCGCATAGCTGCTCCTCTTGCCGCACTTCATCCTCGCACAGTAGAATTCAATTTCGGCAAGTGCACCCTATGCTGCAATCTCACACTCATGATGATGCAGAGCAGGTTCCAAGCTCTGACGAAGACGACGCTCTCCCACGTTATGGACTCAGATCCTTCTACTCCGCAGCTCCTACGTGACCGATTCCTCCTCAGTTGGACTCTAAACCCCGCAATTTGCTCATTTTTCAAAGCTCCACTGTGCATCTATTTGGAAATTTAAATTCTTTCCTCTTTTCTGCCACTGGCATGTCTACAGAATGCAGGGTCGTCTCGGAATTGCTCCAAGCAACCCCGAAATGACACACATCTACCTACCTTTCGTCCTTTCAAAGTCCTTCTGCATGCCAGTAGAAGCTTGTAGAAAAGTGTTGGTGGTTGTTAATGAATGATGATGATGGGGAATGCAGTTTATAAATTTAGAAAAAACAACGAAGGGTTGATTGCAGTTGCTGTCTATCTCGTGGAGGAGAAGTACACACAAGTCCTGCGAAGTCCTCTAGTAACTCTGTGTGTTGGTTTGTGACTCTGGGAATAATTATGATGCAGATATTATGGACCCCAGCTTGAAGACGTTCACCATCACCATGCCGACTGTGGGTGTCTTTCTCTTCGGCACCGCCTTGTGCTGTTTCTGCTGCTTCAAATATGGCCTGCAACGCTGGTACGAAAAAATGCTCACCAAAGCACGAACCAAATCCAGAGCGGGCATCACGTATGCGGTACACAACAACACGAACCTCAAGTTCTTAATTAGGCTCCCACCATCAAATAATCCTTTGGCTACTCTACAGTACATTAGTGGGTTTCATAGACACTTCCATTGTTGGAGGTTCTCATTTTTGCACACAGCTTGCCATTCATGTGTTACACTCACAGTCTTCATTGACTCTTTCAATGTTGGAAGTTCTAAGCCACTTTTGGGTAACAGTTTTCAACATTGACAACGAATCTTCATCTATTGTGATTGGAGACTCGTCTTCATTCACCCAACAGTGGAGATGCATCTAGAGAGAAGACGAGGTTTCAAAGTACGAAGCAGTAACCTCAGATTGACCTTCTCAAGTTAATAAGCTCCCATACTCAAATAAGCCTTTGAAAAACAGATTGGTTATTTGGATTCAAAGAACCTGAGACTATTGCCACTTTCTATTGATCCTCACATTCCAACGTTGGAAGCACTCAACATTTTTGGAGGTTCTCATTGTTGAATAGAACTTACCATGTGACACACTTAGGTTCTTCAATGACTCCCAATTTTGAAAGTTACCATTGTTTGATGAAAATTGTCAGGTGTTGCACTCCCATTCTTCAACTACTCTTCCAACTGTGGCACTTGTCACCCCACCTCAAGGAAGGTAAAAATTTTCAATGTGTCATTGAAAACCCTGCATCCTAAACTACTCTGAAACCCACCATTGGTCCTCCCATTCCACTGAACGTTGGAAGCAGCAACATATAATAAATCAATTTTCCTAAATTGACACAAATCTAGTAAAAGACATTGTGACCCTCGATAAAAGAAGAAACTGGAATGATTTAATGAGCCGGAATGGGATGGAGAGGTGAAGATCCAAGCATAGTAGTCCACAATGTTGTGGATGAAATGCAATTTTCAATATCTATTTACACAACAAGCAAATGCAAACGTCAAAGTAGCATGTGGAATACCATCAATGTAATGAAATTGATGTCTATAATATTGCTCGCCTCTTATGCTACTTTGAAATGCATTGCTGCTCCACACCATTTTAACTTACAACAAAACATTGTTAACACAGCATGTGACTTTCCAAAACATAGTTGCAGGCCTAAGAATATGGGCTTGAAGCAAGTAATCATCCTTTGTGTGTCACAAGGAGGTTAGGTCAGAATTCTTTGAAAGAACATTCCTTCCTAGATACTTGACTCTCTCTCAAGTTAAATGGAAACATCTTACAACCAATGAACAATGTTATGAACAGAATTGAAATTAGAGCTCCAGGGATCTATGTTTCCTCATAAAATCAATCAGCCGGGAAATCAAACCTGCTTGCAGGACTCGCTTCAGAACAAGAAAGACCAGTTGGAACGGGCCTTGAACAAGGTCACGAAGCTGCGCAGCGTGGAGCCCCAGCGCACGGACCTGAAATACGAAGCCGTGGCGTTGAAGGAAGGCATCCGGATGCTGAATGAGCATCTTCGGAACAGCCAGCGCTACGCCGACTACTGCGAAAGCATGAGTCGGCCCAGTCAGGAGGGGATGTACAGCACAAGAGCTTCCTTCGTCGCTCAGCAGGAGAGCAACTTCGTGAATCCCATGTTCAGTTCGCAGCAGGCTTTCAACAGTGGCTACATGATTGATCCGGTGAAACTGAAGGATGGTACAGGTCAAATAGGGACAGGTGAGCGCTTTCATTTACACAAATTGCCGATTCAAAATCAAAACTATAGGTGAATATCCGAGCTATCTCTTCATAAAATGTTCTGGTTCAAGGTAAAGATTGCGGAATAACTGAAGCATAATCTCAATACAGGCAAGTTTTGTCGTTGTAGCAAGTTCTGATTGGCAACACTGATAATGCTTGAATTTTGACTATTGGTCTTAACTAGGAGCACAATAGCATCAAGTATGCACACAGTAGCAGGGAAGTGTAATAGTAGAGTTGTAGTTTGTTCTTTCACGTGAATATTTTCAGATCTCGAGGCAATCAAACAGTACGAACTTGCATGCCTTGAGATTATGTCAGATAATAGCAAAGGAGGCTAGGTTGTGAAGAAAACCATAGGTTAGTACCTCTCTTGTCGCTAACACGGCTCGGTAGGCCCTTGCTTGTGGTTTTTCTTCGTAACCTGATCTCCTTCGCAATTGCCTAGTTCATATCAATGAGAAACCGATTGATAATAGAGAACTCAGGAAACTGACTCACAAGACTCAAAGTCTTTCCGGACATTGCAGGTAGCCCAACCAGCTCGGATGAGGAATGCCATAATCCCAAGCATAAGGAGCTGGAGTTGTACTTGATGTCCACTGGAGGGACCATCCGGCCGTCCTTGCTGAAGTTTCCAGAGTCTGTTACCAACACAAGCCTTGGTTTTCCCAGTGGGCATGTACAGAGATCACGAGCAGGGTCTCCACTAGGAAGACAAGAGATTGATGGGGAAGGCAGATCCATCAACATGTCCCCTCGGTTGCAACGGGAGATGGGGTCTTCGATTGAACCAGCAGCGCCTCCAAACCGTGCGCAAACCATTCCAGATACCGCACGGTTTAGGCAGCCACGACCTGGAATGTCACAAACTTGGCAACCCAGTTCCAATGAGATGCCAAACCTCAGTTCCATTTCAAGCCCGAGTAGTTCAAAAATTAATCCTGGTACTACCTCAGGTGACACTACTTATAGGGGGTCACAGCCACGAGTGAGCCCCTAACAGCACTGGCCAGCTTCTAAGGTAACCACACCTACTTGCGACACTTTTAAGCACCGATTCTTATATATTCTTGAAACAGGATTCCAATGCACCAAAGAAAACATTATTTGTATTTCTTGCAAAAGTTTTAGGGGTTCAAGTTCAAAACCAACACAAGTTTCTGTGTTGTACATTCTCAACATCAATGTGCACTCATCGCGCAGGATTTTTGAGTTTCAAAATTAGGTGCGGTTACCTTTATTTCGTTCGTTGAGCTTCTGAAAATACACATTCTGGGCAACAGGAAATCATATGAAATATGAGGTCGCTCGCTTGAAGATCATAACCATGCAGAAAATGGATCAGTTCGCCAATGCCTGAGTGATCATAGAGCCAAAGAAAACCAATACCTGGCTAAAATAGAGGACCGAATTTCCAAATTGTGGTCTAAACTGATTATAAGTTTATGACAATGCAATCGACGCCCAATTGATTTTCAACAGAATATCATCGTGCAATCGAGATTGAAACTCGCGGAAAGAGCATGACGCCATTTCACAAACGAGAAAAATCTCAATCCAGAATCAACAATCAACAATCTCGTACACTCTGAATTGAGATGATCAGTTTGAAGTAGCTAAATTGCTGCTAAAAATCTGGGACAAGTCATAGGACCATCAAAACCCACAATGCAGAAACAAGGCTCTATGGTAATGAAATGACTACAGGAGGAAAGTCATATCATTAAACGCTGCTAACGAAGTCTCCAAAGCTGTTGTACTTGGGTTGCCATCCAAGTATTTCCCTAGTTTGACTGTTGTTCATCTTCTTTCCCAGTGGGCCATCATTTTCTGCAAACACCAAGGCAAGTTTCAAAACCAGTTTCATGGTAAACTGAACATCACATCCTAGAATATTCCACAAACTTAACACAATCCTTCCAAGAACAAAATGATTATGTGTAGACTCCAACACTACATGGGCAATGTGAGTAGAGCTACGTACTGGTAAAACCACGAAAGTCTCCTTCAAATTTTCCACTCTGCACCATAACGTCCATAATGTCTTGTCTGCAATCCAGAAGTATTACAAAGTCACCACGCATTCTCAACACTTGCAATCTATGAGGCCAGTCTATAGACTCGTAACCCCTAAATGCTCAACCGTGGAGGTGGATGACGCATGTTTTGAAAGCCCACTTCATCCAATTGATATTCATAGAACATCACTATTATTTATTGAGATCTTTTTTAATTGATCTTACTGTTTTTAGTTTGAGCACTTAGGGGTTAGGTCACAATAGTAACGAAAGTTCTGGCAGCAATGAAGACTTCGCAACGTGGCAGGATACAAAATGAACAGCGTGGGCATTTTTTACTAACAGACCTGGAAACAGGTGTATTGTCACAGCCCATAAAGATTTGCCCACGCGTCTTTTTCCTCAAAATAGTAATGCATAAATCAGCCGCATCCTGCTCGTCCAGAGCATACGTGTCAAAACCATGAAAGTATTTCCGAAGCAATTGTGTTAGCCACTACACTGAAAACTATATTTAATGTCACCTACACTAATTGATTTTAAAATGCTATAAGTTATTACTCTTACTCTTGGTGAACATTTTCACCAACTATGTTCTTTCCTCTTCTTTGAATAGTATTGATATCTATGCTCTTGGTAAAAATATTTGTCTTTCATAAAAAGTTATAATCTTGAGTAAGTAGTTAGTATGGTGACACTAAATACAGTTTTTAGTGTAGTAGAAGAATTCGATGCCTATCATCTCTGTCTAGCAAGCCAAATGCATGAGCCAGAGGATCCCGTTACTCATGAGCACTCATCCAAGATTTCAAAAAGCTACCAAACACGTACTCTATTTTCCAGTTAATCTGCAGATGTTACAGAAAATATGAGATGTGGATGACGACAATAGGTAACCAATTATGATATGAACGAGTAAGAAACGCTCACCTCACAATGGATAAGATTCAAAAAATGGTCTGGCCTCGCATCTACTGTTCCCTTCGATAGCCAATATATGTGAGCTCCACGATCCCGAGTGTGCATATTGAATCAAGGAATAATCACTGATATTTTTGAAACTCAAACGTTCGGATCAAATTCAACACATTCCAATGCACATTGAAGAGGTAACAATAAACTACAAGATGAACCCAAATGTAGGGAGTAATCTACTCATGACTTTGACTACGGCAAGATTGGACATTTCTACTTGATACTGTATGCTGAATGCCTGCATACCTAGAATCTGAGAAATTTGCCCTCCTAAGAAATCAAGTGTGAGATAAGCGAGTTAAGCTTCAATCCTAAGTGCAAACGATATAGCGTGACAATCGGAAATTCAGACACTATACATACAATAAAAATCAAGGCATCATTCACAGGAAGACTCACAGGTTGAAAAATTATGTAAAAGGATATATATAGACCTGCCAACCGCACAACGTTGCCACCAACCTTCAAGACTTCCTCCTCTGCACTGAGCAATCGATCCACGCGAGGACTTTTTCCTTTCTCAATTATTGGTGCATTCTGTTTAAGAGGTGATCCACATACCACGACACGCACCACATTAAAGTCCGCAGACATGTCCTGAAAATGATCCAACCACAGTGCATCCTCGCACACGTAAGACACAAAAAATACTAAGCAAAGAGCTCCGAACTCAGATTACGTAACTTTATCTGAAAATAATGTAGTTAAAATTTCAGGGCAGATGATGGGCTGGCATTAGAGGTGTTGCCAGCCTGAATTGTTGATTGAATTATTTGGAAGCATTTAAAGCAACTCAAAACATCTCAAACCCTCTTAAAACATTTGAAACATATTAGAAATCAAAACCTTGACTCATGAAATGACAATTGAAATTTTTCTTGTCATAATAGAGACCCACCTCGTCACAGAAACCATTGTCGTGAACATCGTAAACACCACTGCTAGATGTAAATAATAGCGCACCCTCCCCGTCCCACTTCTGAGCTGCTACCCTGCACAACAGATAAATGGTAATCAAATTGCTGCTGAGATGGTTTGCCATTTTCAACCTCCTCAAGTACGACTTAAAATTTCTTAACAGCAGAAAATCAAATTTGTATATCTACCGCTCTATACCGTATTCAGGTCAAAACATTTACCTACACTACAGTCCTTATTACCCACTTTATGTTTCGCAGATCGGTGTGAGCTCCTTTCTATGAAGAACACTGAAATGCACATGTCAAAAGAATGTAGGGCTAGCAAATTTGTACAAAGTTACGCAGCTGAATTGCTCACCCAGACCTAATAAGGATTTTGGTGTACCTGACTTCTGCTGCGTAATCTTCACTGCCAGACGGTGGAGCACAGAATATCACAAATGGATACTTATCTCCAGATTGCGCGTCCTTCGTTACAGGACTGATGCCAAGAGACAACAATTCTTCATGTCGATTGGTAGTATTGGTCACTCCAACGACTTTGCACCCTTCATGGCCCTGCACCCCACAAACATGCATCGAAATTTTAGGAAACTACTTTAAATTTGTAGCTAATCCAAAACTTACCTGACCTTTCGCTTGATCCCTGTTGCAACTAAATTAAACAGGTTGCACGTGGCACACCACAATTCACTTCAGAAGCTGTAATTCAAACCCACCAAAAGGGATGAAAAACAACTAAAATTTCAATTCTAAAATTAAAATTGCATCGAAAACGACGAGTGCTTCAGTTTTGGGATACCTAAACATCCGGGTACATATACTGCATCTAACGATTATAACAATGTTTGAGGGCCAAGCCCAACCAATCTTATTAACCCAAAGAGCAAAAGTTCAGAAATTCATATCTCATTTATAAGAAAATTAAATGCTACATTATTTTATGCATTGGAATCCTCTTGAAAATAGGGGTAAGATCCAACAACAACTTAGTCACTCTAATGATCGAAAACACACTCAGCAGCTGAAAAGTCCATGCTTAGAAATCATTCTCATTTGATACGTCTAGCATTCCCAGACCTTGACTAGTAAGTATTCCCTATAGAGGTCACGAACCCTAACCCACAATCGCCTCGTCCAGTGTTTGATTCTCTAAGAGACCTCAAATTTCAAAATTTTAAACTTCAAAACTTTTCGTACAGTATCCAAATTACATATTTGTTCGTGCATTGGAATCATCTTAAAAACGAGAGCAAGAAAATCCAAAGATCTACAAAAATATAAGTCAATCTAATGAGAGAAAACATATTCAGAGAAGGATTCCCTACCCAAGTCAAGAACCTAACCCTCAATCGCCTCGTCCAGTGTCTGATTCCCAACAAGACCTCAAATTCCAAAATCTCAAAACCTCATAACTTCTTCATACAGTATCCAAATTACAGATTTATTTGCGCATTGAAATCGTCTTAAGAATGGGAACAAGAAAATCTACAGATCTTCAAAAAATAAAGGCCACTCTAATGAGAGGAACCATACTTAGAGAAGGATTCCCTACAGAGAGGTTCAGAACCCTAACCCCAATCGTCTCGTCATCGTCGCATCCCACACGAGAACAAATCAAATGAAATTCGCAGAAATTGAAGAATGGCCAGCCAATTGGTCACCTGAAGCCACCGTCGACCCACAAGGCTCCCGAGTACACCAGGTCCAACCACCAACAAATCCGTACTCGTCTCAGCGCTGATGCCCTCCATTCGCATTTCCTTCCCCGCCATTGAAGCTTCCCACTTCAAGCGTGCTTCGTGAATTCTTGAAGAACGCCAAAGGTCCAATCTCTTTGAAGCGAAGGCAGGAGCTCGGTGAGTGAGCGTCAATGTGCTCCGGGTACAAGAAATGGAGCCACAGGCCACGGGAATCGCAGTGGCCATGGAGCTCCACCAAGAGACCTTGCGTGGGACCTTGCGTAAGATTAAGGGTTGTCACACCTTCTCCGAGAATGAATCTTCTATAAAGACTGAGAACGTATGGAGTGAAAAAGAGGAGCCAATAGGAGGCTTCTCCATGAAGAAGAATCTTCTATAAAGAATGAGAACGTACGGAGTGAAAAAGAGGAGCCAATAGGAGCCTTCTCCATGAAGAAGGTGTGACACCCCTTCTGTGTCCTGTGGAAAATGAGAATGCAAAATAGAGAATGCAAAATGGAGAATGAGATTTACCTCCGCAAATTACGAAGCTCTCGAACGCGAAGCCGCTTGTGTCAGTAACTGCACCTCTTTCAATCCTGCATGCTCAATCGCTACTAAACTCCAAAACCTCAGTAAGTCCTAAGTCTTTTGGATTTTAGAAAAATAAACAGGAATTCCAATGCTTTTCGATGATTGGATAAGGTGGGGATACCCACTTGAGTCCATGCTCGGATCACAGAATGTTAGCGATAAGCTTAGAAGAATATTATGAATGTCCTACTCAGAAATCGACAGACAAACCTGTATGAGTGAGGAGAGCTACACCGGGAGCTGCAGGCGGACGCGCACGGGAACGTTGTGCACAGGAAGAGAGAGATGAAGTACCCTAAATCCTAATATGAACGTCGGAGATCTCTCATCGCGGTGCTAATCGAAGGGAACTGTTTAATAACAAAAATTCCGATCGACTGCATCTGGAGGCTTCAGGTTTTTTTCAATTCTCGTAACGTCCTCGTGGCATAGTTCAGTGGCATTCGTACTGCTCGGGTTTTAGAGTTTGTTTGGATTCTGCAAATGGGAGTGTTGCTGGGATTTTGCGCATCCGCTGGGAATTGCACTGAAGAGAATTGATGAGCTGCGAATCGTTGAAACAGTCGGGCCATGCTGGAAAAACTTGAAGTTTCATGAAGTGGAGCAAAAAGCGTGAAAACTAGTGTAACTTAATTTGAGCTATCTTCGATTTCAAGAAAGCCATGTGGTGAGGCTCAGTCAGTAGTAATTCAATGTGTCGCGTGGAGTACTTTCGTGGTGTACGTTGACACTGTGGAGTCCTCATTCTAGGGCTTGAATTTCTGGATTGGGTTTGGACTTTCTTCCACGTGAGTATCCTCGACAGAACTGAACAATTTGGATCGAATCCCAAGCCTAATCCTTTACTTACTCCAATGATTTTGTTCAAGTTTTGTGGACATTTCCAGGATGTGATGTTCAGTTTACAAAGAAATGGGTCTTGATGGTGTTTGCAGAAAATGATGGCCCATTCGGAAACGAGATGAACAACAGTCAAACGAGGGAAAGACTTGGTTGCCAGCCCAAAGTAGAACAGCTTGGGAGACTTCAGTAGCAGGATTGGAGGTCCGAACTTTTCAAGTCCGGTGTTGTCGCCGAAACTCGGGCCATGGCAGCGATGATGAGTCCGAAGCGTCCGTTGTCGTTGTCCAGGGATCTGCGTGACGCGGTGCAAACGAAGGGTCCGAAGCAGGGAGCCAAGCCCACGGAGGTGTACGGCTTCGTGGGTGCGATCTCCACGCTTGTGGGGTTTCTGTTGTTTCTCATGTGGGCGTACTTGCCTGAGCCATGGCTGCACACCATGGGCATCACGTACTATCCGAATCGTTACTGGGCCATGGCCGTCCCGGCGTACGTCCTCGTGTCCATCGTGTTCGTCGTGGTTTTCTATTCCGGCCTGAATTCTCTGTCCACTCCGGCGCCGTGCTCGTTGAATTCGTTGTTCGACGAGTACACGCGCGGGCCTTCCAGTTTCGCCCAGGTGTCGGGTGAACCGGACCAACCGATTGGCGCGATCTGCGATGTTCCCATCACGACCGTGAATGCGTTGGTCTTCGGAGCATCCGATCGGTGATTTCGGGTTCCTCCCTGGTTGGATGGGCTCATTTCCCAGTGCTCGCCACATCGGATCGAGGCCTCCCACGTTTTGCGAATTGTATGGTGATCGAAGTGTCGGTCATTGCCGGGATGGAAGGTCCGCGTCCGTTGGAAGTCCTGTAAGGTGACCCAGAGTTGCTATTATGGGAATGGTGAGGTTTTAGAATATTTTTGTTAGCAAATCTCCTGCACCGATGAGTACGTTCTTTAGATCCATATGCAGAAACTACAAGGTTTTTTTCTTGGTCGGTGATCTATGAGTCTGTGAACAGGAGTGGTTCTGTTGAGTTGTTGTAATTTCTCCAAATTCAAGAATTTGGAGGTCGGTATCCCAATTAGTCGCGGTTAATTGAGCCTGCTTGGTTGCTTTTCTGTTCCTGATGAGAATTCGTTTGTTGTCCTGATCAATTTGAAAAGTTTCGTCATTTGTTGACAGGTGCCCCCCTCAGTGGCAGTTGCTTCTTCTCAAGTTATCCTTCTCGCGGAGCAGTCCAGAAGAGTATTAGTTTCCCCTCATTTTTGGTCTCTGGTGGGTTCTTTGAATCTTTCCTTGTTGGAAAGAACTTCTGCTGCAATTCTCGCTGTAGAAACAACGGGCAATAAAATCTACTTCAATACTCTAGATCATCACTTGTCCTATCTTCCTGAGGAGAGGCCTTGATGCCACGGCTCGTGGAAGTTCAGGCCGTTGGTAACTTGGTATGATTGAGTTAGGGTTTCAATTTGTAGTGTACAGAGGCCCATCAAACGATGGAGCGATCAACTCTTACACACAGATTTTGTTGGAAGATCATGTTATTCTTTATCATAATTGAAACATCTGTAATTGAGTGGAGAATATACTGATGATGGAGTGGCTGAATTCGAAGCTTTACCTCAAGTTTGCATAGGTGTTTAGAAATTGAGACTTGAGACTAGACACTCGTAGACTTTGAGATTGTCATATTTTGATTGTGTACATCTTGTAATCTATACTTAGGTTTTGTGCTACACATTTTAATCCAAATGTAGGTGTTGCATTTGGGACAGTGTTGATTAGGGGTGTACATACCATATAAAATAGACAATTGTTTACATTTATCTTTGGCTAGGACAGGAAGGAGATTAGTTCTCTGTATTGGGGACCTCAAGGTCCAAAAGGATTGACAATAGGGTTTCTTTGAGTGATATTTTGTTCAAAAGCAATACAATTTTTCGGAGTTAATATTGGGCAATACATTCTCTCCTTTTCAACAGATGAATTTGTTGATTTGCTATTTTCTCTAAACACAATATCACTCATCTTTGGATGAATGTACACTCTTTGGGATGAATAATTTAAGTTTTATCTGCATTTTTGACATTTCATCCATTTACACAGTTGTAAACAACTGTATCACTCCAACAATGATCGCTTTCTGCACTGCCCAAAAGAAATGAAATGAGGGTAGGATAAATCAGTGAGTGTATAGTAGTACTGTATGTGCAAATGTATTTCTACTTCCACAGCATAACTTAGTAGAGTATCGAAATTACGGCACTGACAAGATTGTGTGAGAGTCTTGGTTGGGCAATTCCCGAGATTTCTTGGCCTTCGGGATTTTCGAGCGAAGAGGACGCCATTCGTGCTGCAGACGAATTCTGGCGAAGTTTCAATATGCAGACCTAGATTGATTGTATTTCGAAGACGACGACACATTTTCCCGGCATGGCGATTAGGGTTTCTATTCACTCTTCCAATGTCGTTGTTCCATTGCTGCCCTCGTCCCCAGGTCTTCAACCTCGTTCGGTTGCAGCTGCGAAGTTCACGAATGCGTCTCCGACATTGCAGTCGCCATTGGGTACGTAGCAGCACAAGATTGTATCAGGGTTTAATTCATCGATTAGGGTTTCAATTCTCTCTTCCAATGTCGTCGTCCCATTATTGATGCTGCCGTCCAGAGCTAGAATGCAACACTTGAAATTTGTCTTAAACCCATGAAAGTGGTGATTTGGGCCTTCGAACACCCGTTAAAATCACCACTGTCCATGGGTCTACTTGGGAGTTCATGTGCTGCATTCTAGCTGTGGATTTCGTCCTGGTGCTCCAATCTCATGATGATGCATCGGTTGCAGCTAGGAAGTTCACGAATAGGTTTCCAACATAGCACTTGGCAGTAATATGTAGCCCACGAGTGGGTTGTCAAGTTTTAGGGTTTAATGCGTCAAATTGAAAGTAATAGTGTAATTGCGTAATCGACGAGCACTGTATTCCTGTTGCTTGCTCAAGGTGCGTAAGGTCCGCACTGTGGATAAGGCGTATTGAATATGTTGCGTTTTTGGAATGACCATCGGTAGCTCTTTTGAATGCCTGTTTTCCTTTGCACTGCGCAGGCAGGGGTGAGTGCCGGTGGACGTCAAGGCGGCCGTGTCACAGACGACCCCTGATTTGCATGTCCACTAATGGTAAGCCCTTGAACGGAAACATGAATGGCTCCAGCGAGTCATTTCCGGCTTTCGATAGTTTTGAGCAAGCCGGTATAAAGCCACTGGGCCAAGGCTGGGATCCGTGGAAGCAATCGGGCGGATATTCTGGCTCCACTGCAGGCGAGGCTGATACTTCTGTTAGAAATTCAGGGGGTGAGACGTCAGGAAGGGACGATGTTGACACAGTGCCTAGAAAGACAGGCAACAACAAGTATGGTGCCGTAGGAAATGAAGGAGACGAACCTTTTCGAATTCTGGCAGATGGGAAGAAAGCTTATCTGGACGAATTAGATGTTTTGACTTTACTGGTTCCACCGCCGTTTTTGAAGCCTATGTCGACTATGAACAACTACAATCATGCAGCCTTTTTGTGGTAAGCAAGTATCTCAACAGTTTCCTTATGTGAATCTGTTGGATATATCCTTCATGTAGCAGATTGCCAGACGGAAGTCTATTTTTTTGGTGGATTTTGACTTCATGGAGAGGTGTAGGAAGAAGATTGCAGCCATTCCAGAGGAGCGAAAGCATCGGTTGCTGGACTTGTTAGAGCCCAGGTAAGCTGACAGTTGCAATTTTCCCCATGGTGTCCCAAGATGTTGCATTCTTTGCGATGCATGCTGTCAGCTTGGACTTCTGTATTGTATGGTTAACCTGGAGCGTTGGAAAGTTGGTAGAATGGTAACCCTTACCTGTTGTGTTACAGTTGTGATTCTAGTTTCAGCTGTTGTAATCGATCCTTTCGCAGGGTTCTTTCTCTATTTTAAGCCATTATCAGGTCTCTGCTCGTTATGTTAGCAACAGTGCTCGTTTGTGTACAAAGCATTACGAAGTACTGTTGCTGCTCTACTGAAATTATGATTGCGCAAGCAGGCACGTAACAGCAATGTGGAAGATGGCAGAGCTCAGATATGAAGATCCAGGGCTCTATCTGCAGAATCCTTCACGATTTCTTCATAGTCCAGCTGTAAGGCCTCTTCAGCCCACAATCTGGACGGGGCAAGTAAATGAAGGTGAATTTCTAGAGTGACTTAGTTATTGGTTTTCAATCGATTCCAAATTATTGTGCAACTCAAATGAGGCGTAGAAGGTTTGAACTGGAATTCTTTATCTGTATTCCTTTGAATAGCCGTGGTCCAGGCGAAGCTTGGATGCCACTTTCAAAATTACTTCGGAATGGGCTGACTGTTGGAGTTGGGTGACTTGGTCGATGCCAGTGCCTTGGGTTTTCAACTTCTTGAGCCGGTTTAAAAAGGTGAGTTTGAGTGAATTGAAGATCATCATGAGTTCATTGGGTTTTCCCTGAAATTCTTTCTGCATGTGATACAGAAAAAAGGTTGAAGCATGTTTTGATATTCTCTGGAATTCTTCCTGCATAACATGGTTTACTCGGACCCTTAGGGTTTAACTTTTTCTCCTGTGTATGATATCCGTATGTGGATCGAACGTGCAGGCCTTCTTCAACAGTGGAGATAGAGAGTTGTATGGCAGGGTAATCACAGGTGAGATGCTAGCCGTGTGCACCTGTCTGAGTGCACATTGTGAAACTGTTATGGCCCTAAGCGGAGTGCGTAGTCATTGTTAACTTCTAAAATATTGTTTACCCGGAGAGGAAATTTTGGAATCTGTCGTAACTGGACACTTATAATGTAGTGCATCCGCAGGAGGCTCTCTGCTGGAGGGGCTTGGGAATATAATCGCCCCCCTTTATTTCCAAGTCAGACCAATGAAGACTGTGGCGGCCACAAACGAGCAATGCGACTTTGCACTCTCTTATGATGAAGGACACTTGGAATTGAAAAATGCTGTACCGAATGCATTTCCACAGCCAGGTATTCTTCAAGTTATTTTCCTGGCACTTCAGTACCTTACACATCTGGTGGTAATAACAGAAGAAGATGCCTGTCCGATGTTGTAGAATTTGGGATCAGTGCTGCTTGCTTAATTAAGCACATCGTGAATGATGGTTCTCTAATTCTGTGATTTGGCATATGACAGGAAAGCATCCGTGGCCCTTCGGGAAAGAATTCTTTGACTATGTTCGTGTTGTTGGGCCAGGGGTTGTAGTTGGACAATCTTGGTATGGACCATTACCTGATAAGCAGGATCCAAAGAATCCTGACGTAGGCCCTCGTAAGTATCTTGGTGAGTTTGTATTGATTCAAAACTATGAGAAGCAAATTCCATGATATGTGGCATGAAGCATACATAATACCCAAGTCATTAGACGTAGCGTTGTGACTTTTCCTCGTAGAATTACTGAGCGTGCTCATATTCAAGCCGATAATAGCAAGTTCCAGGAAAGAGAAAAGAGGCAGCATTGTCAGGTGTCAACTCTACCTTGTGAAGGTTTATGGCTTAGCAAACAATTTTGAATTTTCGATTTGGAATGTATTTCCTTCAATCCGTGTGTACTTCACGGTTTGTTGTCTCTCATATGTACCTGATTAGTCTTCTCAGGCCTTCAAATCCACCTCTGATAGATCTTCATGTATCACCAAGTGAAAGTTCTTCGTCAGTTGTTAAGTCAAGCCCTGGTCTCCAACTCAATACAGCCGATGGTGTAATGAATTAACAACGTGGTTTTCAGTTTTGATGGCAAAATTTGTTGCTAAATGCTAAATAGATTTGTCAATAAAAGTAAAAGTACTGTATCTTAGGAACTTTTAGATATTGGAGGAAATAGTAAGGTAGGACAACCCATTCCCAACCATTTACCCAATACTAAGCCTTACTTTTTGTCCCAAACCCAACCCCTTCATGATGTAGTTCCCATGAAGTAGATGCACTCATCTTTTGAGATATTGAAGAACTCTTATCCCTTGGATTCCTACTTTTTGAAGAATGGTTTCAATACTTGTCTAGGAACACTAATAGATAGTTGTCACCTTTTACTTCAAATATTCATAGAAAATTCAAAAGACAATTTCAAGATTAAAATAAGTTCCATTGAGTTTTTTCACAAGAGACTAATCAATACAAATCAATTAGTTGATAATAGTAGAGAAATTTCTTAAATGTAGTCATCATGCTATGATATGTAGCAAATAACTAGACATTTTCATGAATCATGGAAAATATTCTCTTCATGATTGAATTTTTTGACCAATTTGGTCTTCCCAAATAGAAATATTGGACTCATAACCTCCTGAGGTTCATGACTATGTTTTTATCAAAAAAAAAACCTCCAAAATTGTCATTTCTAGAGTAGAGAGTTACAATGAAAGAAACATACTTTTTTTACATATCCAACGATAGGATCATGCATTAAACTTATCTACCAATTATGTGTGGGAACTTCTTACGAACTTTGACCATTTAGATTGTAAGATATAAGTATTCAAAGTGGAAAAGAAATTGAACCTAGCAATGTTAGGTTTTCAAACTTTGAATCTTCTTTACTTTAATATTTTACTAAAGAGTTTTGAGGTTTAAATTTTTATTGTAGAGACTTAAATTCAAAATTTAAGAAAATAAATAAATTTATAAACAAGTTGATTTTCACCCTATAATTTAAATTGTTGAGTAGAGGTAATGACAAGATGGAAGGGAAAACTAAATCACGAATAATTCTAATATGGAATTGAAACATGTCAATCATAATAGTGAGATTGTTGTGGTGCTTTTTTTTTGAAAAATTGTGAAAATCGAATTCAAAAACAAATCCTATATAGGATTTTTTCAAGAAGATGCTTTGATTGGCATCTTCACTTTGAGATATTTTAACATGACTAATCCAAATTGAATAAATGCAAGTAGACATGAATATAATGTGTAAGGGAAAAACACTTAATTAATTTTGAAATTTTGAATTATTTTATGATGTTATTTTTAGCATTTTGAACTTAGAGGGGCATAAATTTTTTTCCCATGCAACAATTGAAATAAAAATTATATTCCCCAAAAGCAAGTACATTTTCTTAGCTCTAAAAGAAGTTTCACAAGATTATTATACAATTTGACACCATGGAACCATACCCAAAATTCTATAAACAATTATTCTAAGACTTTGAATCCTTAGGGGTTAGTAAAGACTAAGCTTTTTAAACTTGAACAACAAATGACCATTGAAACATCTCCTAGTTCCATAGGAATTGTGGTTGTTACATCTGTCTAAATTTTTGTATTTTTTGAAATAACGTTCAAATATTTTTACAATATAGATTCTTAAGACTTTGTTTCGCAAATATTCTATTAATGTTCAAAGTATATCAATACATTTCTCTTCAAAAAAAAGCTTTTCTAGTTCAAAAAATGATCAAGAAATAACAACTTAAATAGATAAGTAAAATGAAAATCAATAAATGGGAGAAATTCTTGTGAAAATTATAAATATTCAATTACTATCATTTTCAAAAGAAATGTTCAAATTTTGTCTTAAATTTATATTTATGCATAGTATTGAATATAATAGAATATTTAATCCTATGGATATGATAGATGGATCATATTTTACAACTTTTGTTTAGAAGTCATCATTGAAATTCTTTTCTAACTTTTGAATTTATGTCCTACATAAAAGAATGCCTTGTCATCAGGGTTGACAAATCCGAACGTCCACCCCGAATTCATGTCCATCGTCCGGATGTCCAAACTCCAGTGGACGTAGCGTCCCTAGCGCCGTCCGCAAGCAAACAGGCGGGGCAGACGGTGAAAGGCGGACGGGTGCGGCGGACAGCGGAGGGCGGACGGGCGCGGCGGACGGCGGAGAGCGGACGGTGAAGGGCAGACGGGCACGGCGGATGGTGGAGGGCAGACAGTGGAGGGCGGACGGTGGAGGGCGGACGGGCAGAGCGGACGGTGGAGGGTGGGCGGGGGGTTAAAGGATTAGGCCATTTAGTAACGGGGTTCAATGTTTATTTATCAATGTTTTTACCAATTGCAACATGTCATTTGAACTTAGATTTTTGTTTTTCATATATTTCAATTGTCATGTAATGTAGTAGTGTATGTTGCTTCATTCAAAAGATAAAACATATTGTGCATTTTTTATTTTTCTATGAAATTTCAGTTTCATTTTGAAACAAAATCAAATTTAAAATTCTAATACACGAACAAGATGTATATCATCAATAAACAAAAAAATTTTATAATGAAATGATTGAACAATACATTCTCAATATGTGCTCAATATATCATGAGCAACTAAGCAAAAAAATATTTAAGCTTCTAATTCCTCAATTCCTATGGACACCAATCTTCATCTCCTTTCACCTCAACTCCACTACTCTCTCCGTTAGCTCTCCGTTCAAAATCTTCATTGTCCGAATCATCTTCCGTATCATCTGAATCAAGTATCGTGGTCTTCTTCAAGCCTTTCTTTAAAGTAGGTTTACTCCCTTCCTTCGAATTTGATTTCTTTTTATTTACTTTCATAGAACCATGACGGGCTTTTTGAATAGGAACTTTTCTTTTCCTTCTATTGAAGGAAGCATTGACATCCTCATCAAGAGGGGTCTTTTTCTTCACCGGAGAGATAGCAAAAGGCTGCATATCTTTTTTAATTTCCCCCTTACTGGATTCTTGAACCACCGCTTTCGATTTGGAGTCGGCCTGTCCGTGAACGGTTATCTCCATTTTGACTTTCTTTTGAAGTGGCGGAGTGCTGGTTGTTGCTTTGATGGGTTCTCCTACCATTCGTTTTTCTAAACGACGAGCACGCAACGTTACCAACAGTGGTTGATCACTATCCATATCAGTGAAGCATGTATGTGATGGCACTACTTTTTGTACATTATCGCCTGTAGAAATTTCTTTCGAAATGTTCATTAGACGTTTTCCATACCCAAAGCTTTGAAAATCCTCTAATCTTGTGATAGCTGGCTTCAACGCTATTGGTGGAAGAGCGCTAGATCTCTGTACCTCAGAAATTGACTTCATTGGCTCCTTTCCTTTATCATTGTCCACAATACTTGATTTTGCGAATGCCATCTTGGTTGAAGCACTCTTCTTCTGTACCTCAATATTTGATTCACCCTTGTCGCCACTGTTTTGGCCCACATCTTTTGGGATGTCCAACTCATTGACCTTGTGTCCTTTTCTATCATTTTCTTCGACATTTTCTTCCACCATATCTAGTGCCACAGATCGAGATTTCGAAATTTGAACATCTTCATTTGTTTTGGCATTGCCAAAAGCATCCCCATTCATTTCCACCTCTTCAACAATAACAACTCCCTTTTTCGATAGAACAGTTTTGCTACTCATGTATGCAGTTCCGTCGCAATATGCTGCTATTGAAGATAGATTCTCTTCTACCCCTACTTCATCCTCATCTTCTAAAAAATCATACAAATCGTTCGCATTGCCTTCAACATTAGCATAGCGGTCATTACGATTATGATACGTATCATCCACCAAATTGGGAATGTCTTCCATAGCGTCTTCATCTTCTGACGGTGCTGCACAACACAAGTCATCCTCGCCATTTACTACTTTAAAGGCCCTTTCCAAATCCTCGTCATCATCCTCATTATCATCTTCCATCATCGGCCTATCCGAATCCTCCGACTCCATTGTCTCCATGTTATCGTCGTACCATTTCTTTTCATCTTTTTCTTTCGATGTGTTTAGGACTTTGGAATTAGTATACACATACACCAAATCCGTTGCTCTCTCTGGCTTCAATCTGTTTCGCGATTTGTTGTGAACAAAAGAATAGCTGCTCCAATTCCGTTCACATGAAGATGATGACACCAGTTGGGCCAATATCCTCTTTGCTAATGGAGCTATGAACTTGCCACAAGCACCTTCAAAATCCCACCAAGCATGTGCCGACAACATTTGTTCTCCCGGATTCAACATATTGTGGAATGGAGGTTCCTTATGTTGAAAATCCACGAATTCTCGAACCACTGCTACGTACTCATCCGATTTACATATTTTCTCCAAAACACGCTTACATGCTGACATTGCATCTGCATCATCGGCTAGTTCTTTGTCGTGTAGAAGGTATGGATTCAAGAGAGCTGCGGCAGATTGGAGATCGTTAGCTACCATTTCCCTTCGCACATGAAAGGACTGTATCAATGGAATTGCCTTGCTCTCTTCCAAACAAAATGGCGGACTTTCTAATCCATACACATGCTTTTCTAATTTCCTCATAATATGCAACACCTTCCCCATACATGGTGATTTCGAATCCAAATCACGGAGTGCACATATAATTGGTTCAACCATCTCCACATAATTGATAGAACGGTTCCAAAAATGATCATCAAGAACAATTCTCTTCATTGCTGCCGCGAGGTTTCTTGGGTTGACTTTGGCTCTACGTTTCCTCTTGAGCGTACGTACGTACTCTGCCTATTGTGGATCCACCACCGTTTGTTCCAATGGTCCTCTCAATTTTATCAAACGCTCCATCATGATAAATTGAGAGGCAAATCTTGTATCCCCCGGCATCAATAAACCAAGATTTGGCGAATACTTCCGTAATAAAGCAAGTGGCATATGTCTCTTTTGATAAATTTGGCTACAAGTATTCCTTCATTCAATTTTTCAGCAATCCAATCCTTTGACCCCCAATCCTTGAGCAACAAATTCAACGCATGAACCACACACCCTTGGTAAAAAATATGAGGATACTTTTCAAATATCATATTCCATGCAGAAGAATTCACAAGGGCGTTATCTGTGGTTACTAACACGATGTTCTTGGGCCCCACTTGTTCAATGAATTTTTCCAACACTGCTGCCAAATACACCCCATTCTTTTCACAACCACTTGTATCTACTGATCCAAGAAATCTTCACCTGCGGATGATACAAGCATGGCATTGATCAAAGGACGTGTGGTCATAGAGCTCCATCCATCAATAGACACAGTTGCTCCAAATTTTCGAATGCTGTCTTCAGTCTGTGTGAGCAATTGTGTCTGAATGCTGGTCTTTGCCTCGTTCAACAATTTGTAATGAAGCTCATGGTACGATGGAGGAGTGTATGGTCTACCGAACGCAGTCGTTCGCTTCACTACTTCTTTAAAAGCTGCATTTCGAGCCACGGAAAATGGTATATTTGGCGTATAAAAAAAATTCGCCCACACAAAATGCAATTTGCGTTTATGACCTTCTTCAAATCCATTCACTAAGCTGCTTTGTTTATGAGGCCTAGAACTTGATGCCTTCGGGGTTTCACGATCATCATAAGCTTCTGTGGTGAAAGTTTCTTTAGTTCCTGCAAATACTACTTCTCTTGATGCTGGAGTCGAACTTCGTGGGTTGACTGCGATACACCCCTTCCGATCGACAATTCTTGGGGGTCCATAGGTGCAGGGTTGCCATCTACAATATCGGTTACAACACTTTTTGGAAAAATTCCTTCGCAACGAAGAAATGCAGCACGGACTACTGTCGTCAATTGCAGACAATTCCTTACTCCTGTATCGCGTACACCATTTGGACCGGAATACCCTAAATGGCTCAACATACGGCAAGGCTTTTTGGTCATAACCACCTTGCAAAGCCTACATTGTACCTTATTGTCCGGTGTTACACTATACCAAGGAGAAAAATCCCCGGTCGGTTTAGGCCCCATAGTGACAATCTTACTTTTTAGCTATATTTAAAAACCAAAAAATGTTTTTAATCATAAACCTACAATGTAACAATGTTCACAATATCAATAAAATCAGTCATAAAAAGCCTTGCAAACAAAGCCCCCC